>FAPP01015174.1:3598-20020 GCA_001485965.1 Heliconius ismenius | reverse complement strand
GGAACAGCAAATAACCAAATAGATTTAAACCTATATACCAGAATTAAAAATAAAGCGTACATATAATATAACCGTATAACATATTTTATCATTAATTGTTTCTACAAAAAACAGGTGATCCAATAAATGATGAAATAAATGAACGTTAACGGAACGCGTGCGCCCGCGCCGGAACCGAACGGTACCAGCGTCCCACTGCGCCTGTATCTACCCGACAGCCGGCAGCCAACAGCCGTCTAGGATCATAATGTAACTAGATCTAGATCACTTGCCTGCACCTGCCTTTATTATAATATTTATTTATCAAGTGTGAATTCATTATTTATTTATTATATATTCACATTAATCCATACTAATCATATTATAAGGTGGAACATGTTTATTTAGAAGCTTATTTTTTTATGTTCTTCGATATACTTTGGGATTATTAATATTATTTTATTTTAGCTTCATACCTCCACAAAATCTTGGGATAAATTATCTTGATAGGCATATACCATGCAGGCAGATACCATACCACCATTCTTTTTCACCATGAAGCCTTTGCCAAATTTCTTTTTGTTTATTTAAACATAATAATAATAATAAATATATACATATTAATTGTAATACAGAGTACCTATAAATATATAGTGTAGAACGGGAACAATTCAACGCATTACTCGTTTTGGTATACATTCCGTCTGTTTCGCACTCGGCCACAGCTTTCTCTCTATTGTAGTGTTATACGTGCAACTAACACCTTTAACGTGATACCTGTAGAGACCACTCTTACGGAAACATTCATATTGAAATCGGAACATTTAAATAGCAAGAATTGAGTGAAAGATTGTGTTCTATTGAAGAAAAAATAAGAGAAAATGCTGTAATGAATATAGATGAATAAGAAATAATAAGGTGTTTTCAATCTCTATCCATTGTTTGCGTAAATATAAGGAATATTTAACAGTGCCTAGTAAAATGATTTTTGTATATTTTTCATAGGTATATGAAATGTAACATTTTAAATAAACTACTATTTTATACAATAAAGAACATTTAAATTAAAATTATCACTTATGCACCTCACTATTACTTACAGTTTTTAATGATAAAAGAGTTATTAAGATCGAGGAGTTAGTGGTTAGTAAAGCTCAAGTAGTAAACTGAAATTTAAGATAATAAAATATCAGCCTAATACTTATTTAATTATTATAAGCTTACCAAATAAATAAGATACCGCACTAACGCCATTATAAGACACTAATGTTATATTCACAATTATATATTAATTACACTTAGCACTAAAAAATAAAATAAAAATTAATATAAATTTTTTGGCGCGCTTTTATAACGTAAACTTTTGCTAAAGTTTAAATGAAAATGCGTTGGTCGCGCCGTATTCTGCCAGTGTTGGTAAGTGACTGGCTGAGAGGCATCGGGCCCTTGCGTGAAAAAGAGGTTTTATTAGAGAGAGGATAACCGTTTTCTTTTAAAAGTATTATTAAATATGTAGTAATTTTTGCACAAAATAACAGAAAATAAATATTTATTTTTTACATATGACATTGTTGTTATTTAATTTTTAACCGACTTTCCTAAGAAGGAGGTTGTCAATTCGACTGTACTGTTTTTTTATGTCTTACCTCAGAACTTTCGACTGGGTGAACCGATTTTGATGAAATTTATTTTATTTGAAAGCTAGGTCTTCCCGTGTGGTGCTATTTTAATTCGGTCCATTTCTGACATTGATATCTATGAGAAAATATCATAAGTCTTAAATTTGCATTAATAATTTGCACGCACATAGCGTGACATTGCATTAAATATGTCCGTGGGGAACGGAGTGTCTTAACACTAGGTTCCTCTGTGTGCGGGATATATTACACATGGGTATACGTGGGCCATGTTTGGTATGTACCAAGCTTCTGTAAACAAATAAATAAAAAAAAACGTCTAATTTTGTTTGATAGTACAATAAAAATTAGACATGGACAGTAGTACAAAAAAAAATATTCCGAATAAAGTAAAAACTTATTTTTTATAAAAAATAGTTTTTTAAAGAGTGTTAGCAAAAATAACAATAACACATATTTTGTGGTCACAAGAAACGACGATATAGCCACCAATCGCATCTTGATTTGCAAATTGGTCGCTGAGATAAAATAGGGAGGTAAATTCTCAAAATGTTATATAGGTACGTACTTATCGTATATAATTTTTATAGTTCGCTTTTTATTCTACACATTGTAAACAAGTTAGAGAATCTAGTGTTGTGTCACTACATGTTCTGCTTACGGTCGTATATTTTTTATTATAGTAATTATATTGTAAACAATTAATAAAACTCATTTTTATAAAAATAAAAAAAATGAAGTATAAGTCTAATGTGGTTTTTACGATGAGTCAGATCTTGTATAAAAGCTGCCTCTCAGCTCTCAAGCGACCGGCGCATGCGTCAAATACCACCCTTATAAACGCAGTGATGTACTTGCAACTCATCATTAAAGATATAAAAACATCGTAGCAGTACTTAGTAAACGAAATTAAAGCTTTAATGCTCTCTTTGTTTTCATTTCAGCTAAATGGATTTTTGGAACTAAATAAAAAACCGTAAAAAGTAAAATGTAGCTAATTGACCAAGATATATTATGTGTTAACTGTCATCTTCCAATATTAAACCATGAATATTTTTGTTCAAAATAACAAAAAAGGATTAATAATGAAACGGTTAAATAAAAAACGGATTAATACTAAATAAAATATAAGTTTTCATAAACAATCGATAGTTGCGCACATCACTAGTCCGCGTTCCCTCTGCGCCGCGCCGGTCCCCGTACGTCACTCGCCCTACATCACTAGCGCGCTCTAAAATATACCTTCGAGGCATAACCTACAAAATATTACAACACAATTTCACGTAAGTTTTACCTTTAATTTACTTATTTATCGTTCATTTTCATTAATTATTATTATCTACATATTCTTTTCTCTATGTATATTGTAAAAATATTGAATATTCTTCATATATGTCAAAAATATCTAGTAAGCAATAATGCGAAACAGAGCGTTAAACGGTGCATTCAGAAAGATATATTTTGTTTTTTTTTATATGCCATAGACTACTATTATATTAGTTATAAAATGTAAAAGATAAAAATATTTAAATAAGAATAGAACATTTTTATCTTACTTTAAGTCTTAGTTTTAGTCCTGGTTATTTTCTTATTTTTTCAGGTGTCGAAGTAGCGAACGAGAGAGCGAATAAATAATAATAATGGCAATTAATAATTGGTGGCGAGAACCGGATTTGGGAGGTGAAATTTTATTGTATGTCGTTTTTGCTTGTTACAAACGTCAAATGTTTTATGTCAGTTATGTTAGAGAAATATTTTTATATATGCCATTTTTATTTGCGGTAAACCTGTTTAGCTGCGATCATTTTTGTACATTATTTTATTAACAGTTTATTAAAAATAAATGCATCAAATTAGCCTAAACAAAATTGCAAATTAATAGTCACAAAAGTAATGTCTAGTTTTTTTTAAATTAAAATGGTATATTGTGCTGAAGCTATTAATTGCACTAGCAACTAAAAGCCATTATGTTTATGCATTTTAATTTTTAAATTATAAAATTTATATGATATGTAAAATATTTATTTATAACATTTAAAAGTATATCAAATTATCAATTATTGCAAACTATATATCCTACCTATTCCACAGATACATTTTAAAACACTATAGACTATAATATGATGTTTATATAATTATGCCTTATAAACTTATCTCTAAATTTATCTGTCTGAACATAAAAAAATATTTTCAAAAGAATATGCAATGTATATTAATGTGTCATGATGGACTCTACTTCTTTAATGTGTTGTCTCCTAATTCATGCCACAGCCCACACACCATAACTCATTAAATCATGATATATATATTTTTATTTAGTTTAAATTAGCATGTTTTAATGTATACTAGTAAATAAAAAATGAATAGTAATAATGATATATTAATTTTACATTTATTAAGAAAATTTAAAAATCACTACTACTACTAATAGGCTAGATCCACACTATCAATTTAATTAATTTCTAAATAATTCTACTATGTAGCATATAACTGAAATTCACTTAAAATTATATAGTTTACAGTATGATTGACGAGTCATGGCAAACCTGAAGTTGTCTGTATGTGACTTCAAAGATTTGTATTTAGGATTTATTTAACCTTTAATTCTATTCTTTATTAAACAACATTGCACAAACGTTCAAAAAGCCTAACGTAAGCGCCACGACTCATCGACCGTACTATACGTTTATTACACACTATCACCACAAAAAATCATTAAGTAACATAAAACAAACAGGCGAGCGCGAAGGCTGCGCGGCGTCGCGTATGTGGCGCAACGCGTGCAATACTTTAGTAGCTCCCGCCGCTGATGATGCATGGCAACAGATCGTGGAAGCCTCGCCACCTGATTCAGTTTGGCATTCACTGAGAAACTGTGTGGCTTATCAGGTAAAGTTTTCTTGTCCAAATTTCATTTTAAAATTAATTGAAAATGTCTGATTGTACAAGAATTGGATGCGAGTTCGATTTCTATAGACCTAGTGTAGAGTTAAGTGCAGCCAGGTATCCAATGTTTTGGAAATAAACTGAACACAGATATAAATAAAAATAGATAAATGGCAATCTATATCATGTGTAAGACCCTTTGTTAACCACCAACAAAAAATCGATTATATAATTTTATAATTAAAATCAACATTTAAAAAAAGTCTTATATGGTTTTATAGGTAGAGGCCAGTAGTAGCGCAGCGACACAAGCAAGTAACAGGCCACATAGTGTGGCGACACAGGTTGTGGGTCCGATTCCCACTCAAGGAAATGAAACATTTAATAGTTTCATTTCTTCGCTCTAATTTGAGCGCGGCGTTGAGCTTCACCACTCGGCACGCAATGCCTCCAGAATTAGGCAAAAAGTGGCGAGCGGAGTGTCTTAATACAAGACTCCCTCTGCCTACCCTGCTACATTCGGGAGACAGCCTAAAGCTGAAAAATAAATCTGTTTGATACTTTGACAGGCTGGTGTGTGGCATAATCTGCAATTAAAGGGTATTGCAGATGTAATGCAACCTGCGGCGTTTAAATTGGCTATAGTGCTAAGACACACACCATCTGAACTCACTGTTAGACTGTTAGCCGATTTACTTCATTTACATCCACAGTCAGTAAGTATATTTTTGTATGAAGAGACATTCACTATTTAGTTACTATTTTTGTAATGTTTTAAATATATAATTGTAGTAGTACAAAATGATGTGATTTATACACAGAATATTAAAATTGATTTATAACGTTCCATTCGCGCTTGAAATACAAAGACAGAAATAATTGGTTTTTTTTTGGACGAAACGTGCATAATTTTTTACTGTAAATATGGGTATTTCATCTATATCACTATTATACAAGATTTTTTACTTTACAAGATTTTTTACTTTTTATTATACAAGATTTGTTATTTTTTTAACTATTTATATTTTTGAAGAAAAAATTCTATAACATAAATATATATTTTCAAATGTAGCAAGATTTAACAGCATACGTGCTGGCTCTGCTCACTGACGATGAGGCGTGGTGCGGCAGTTGTGGGTCCAGTGCGGGGATGCCAGGTAATATAAATATTTTACTTTTTTATCATTTTTTAAATAATCCCATGTTATTTTTATATGTGGTTGTTTTATTTTGTTTGAAAGGGGACATAATCTGATAAAATGTTCAGCTATTTGAAAATTTTACTAGTTTTATGTATCAGGTGTTTTCAACATTTTCAATGTAATTAATTTTATGATAAATCCTACACAGTGATTTTAATTCGTCTCCAGGTATATCTGGTGATGGTGGGGAACCCAGTGGCTGTGCAGGTGGTGGTGGTGGCGCTCCGCTCCGCGACTTGCAGCTGTTCGGCGACTGTGAGCTGGCCGTGATGGCCGCCTCGCGTGAGGAGTACGACGCGCACGCCAAGCTCGTGCGCGCAGAGTACGCCAACATGACCAATAACAATTATGTCGAGTTGAGGATTAAGGTGAGACACATTTAGAGTTACCGCATATTTAAGACGAAATTGAATGGAAAAAGAATTTTTAAAATCAACCTACAAGTGATTCAGAAATTTTGGACCTACAGTCTTTTTTTAGTCTTTCTAAAGTAAACTATGTCTAACTTCAAAGCGGCCACAACTGTACATCTTGAGCTACATATTTAACATTTTGGAAAGGTTGAAAAAATGTACGGACCAAATATCTGTAGACGTTAAGTAAAAAAATATATTAAAAATCTAAATATCAACAGGTATTAAATCAATTCGCGGCCATCCCGAAATTATATCACACAGAAGAATTTTCCTGTTTCGAAGCTGCTGCAAGAGAGAATATTGAAAGGGAAATATGTACACTCCGCGAACACCTTCTCACTGGACAGCATGAATAGCGCCAGTTCATATACGACTCTGACGACTAATTGTATCAGTTTATTAATTGAATTATATTTTTATTTTTGTTTATTATTAGGAAGTTGTAGGTATGTGTGGTTACGGCCTTAGGTTAGTGTTGTTTGGCGAGTGCGCGAGTGTGGTGACTCAACTTTAACTATCATTGATAGCTACTTTTCCGTTGATTTGTCAAAATTAATAGGAACGGCGAGAGTGTGTTATGTACGATAGCATTGTAATTTTTTTTTTGGAAAATGGACAAGGCAAACGGCGTTTGCAATACTGATCGGAAATTTTCTATTAATTTGGTTTAATGTCAGCGAGAGTGTATTTTTTACAACAGAAGAGTGGTATGTGGTCCTATTTAAAATTTAAATTAATTTGTTATGATAATACTGATAGGTAAAACGGGGTGGATAGACACAAAACCAAGTTTTTATACCATAATGTCCAATGATTTTCGTTAGTAAATCTACTATTTTATTCCTTTATTGTAAAATAAAATATAAATAGAAATTAGAACACTGTTTTAAATGGTATAGACAAAAAATCTAAGTAATGATTTAAAGCATACGATAATTTAACCTGATCAGTTATAATATAGTTTAAATGTGTAATTGTTAAATTTAACGTAAGCTATATAGTAACCACGCATACCTACTTGTGTGATATCTCAATGTGCAAATCAAAGCAATCAGCAACTAAAAATATAATTTAACTATATATATTATAAATAACTGTACTATTTTAATACTATGTTTAAAATGTGGTCAAAATGACTTAAGATTTTTAGCTTCACGCTGTATCCCGTATAATTAAAGGTACGCAGAGGAAGCCTGGGAACCTAGTGTTAAAACACTCCGTCTCCCACGCAGCGCACAATTTTCGTTACATTGCGTGTAGAGTAGAGGAATGTGCCTTTTTAACAGCGAAAGAAAACGAAAATACTTAATTCCTACGATGGGGAATTTAATCCAGAACCATCGCGTTTACAGTCAAATAAACTAAAAAACGTAAATTAAAAAATATTTAATGATTTGTCTATGAGATATCTAATAGTAATACTCGTATTTATATATATAAAATATTGCTGAGAAAAACTCAGCAATATTTAAAAGGGTTTGATTAGACATGATTAGGACAAAAACGATTGAAATAATATTAAACTGATATAATATTTTGAACTTTTTAAAAAATTATAAAAATATGTGGGTCTTTTTAAATATATTAAAAATTAACAAAAAAGTATATAAGTTAATATTAAATATGACTTAATAAAATATACACATATTTAAAAATCCCTCTCAACTTTCCTTAAAAGTTAAATCATAAATATAGATTTATAATACTTTCTAAATAGAATTAAATATTTTAAATGTTTAATATTCATCTAATCTACAATCATGTCTAAGAAAATTCCTCTCACCTCTAAAAGACAAATTATAAATATGATCTATTACAATAATATTATAATAATTGCTATTATTTTTTAAAAGTGAATATTTATTTAAAATATTTATTGAAAACTCAGTCGTCGGAGTTGTATTACTAAATGGACTTGTCTGCTATTCGCAGCAGCTTGTGATAATTAATAGTGAAGTGTAGTTCTTAGTTTATATTATATTATTAGAATGAAATAATATAACATAATAGTTAGATTTAATTGATCAAATGGTATGATTAACGGAAATTTTATGGTTGTTAGTATAAAAATTAGACTTGCAATGAATAAGTACCTGGCTATTATTCGTCAATTCAGCTGTTTCTCCAAAAATTCGACCGTATACTGAATATCCCAATTATACGGCCGTATACCGCATATCTACATATTTTTTCGGCCAAATACTTAAATAATAAAAATATTTTGTTGTAGTGATTTAGTTGGTAGAAAAGATAAATTATTATTTGATTTTATAATAATAATTTTATTTTCTAAACATATTTTCTGAAATTTGGTTGGAGAGTGGATAGAGGTCGGAATGTTTTACCAATAGTTTGTGCCCGTATATTAATTTTTGCTGACTATTTTTTTGGTGCACGGCCAAATATATTATTCTTAACAAATGTAATAAAAATGATAGAGTGATTCTATTTGTTTGTTTTTTTTTCATATTTATAATAAATACTTATACTTCAGTATGTTAGTAGATGGATACATAACATGTAGAGAATATAAAAATATTTTAGTTAAACATTTTGTCATGTTATTTTACCATTACCACTTTTTATTTGTACAATTGAGTGTATTTTATTACATTTCAATAATAAATATAAGTAAGTAAATTTAAGTTTTACATTATATTCGTTTATAAAAATAGACAGAAGACATAACAATATTTTCGTGCACTTTAATGAATACTCAAAATTCTTCGCAATTTAAGGTAAACTAGTATATTTTTGTAGTTTAATTTTACTTTATAAGATTTATATTTCATATTTAACGCGTAAATGTTTTTGCTAGTAAAGCTAGATGTTCGCAAAGCAGGCTTATAACAGTGTATCAAATAGCTAGTGATAATTAATGTATTAATGAACGATTAAGTATATCAAACAATTATCGATTAATCGTTCATTCGATATCGACTTATAATTGTTATATTCAATAATTATTGAGTATAACGATAACTGATTGATTATAAAGTTTGATGGTTGATTAAATCGAATGATAGTTGTTTATAATCATAAATACCTAAGTAAATGAAATTACTGAATTTAAATCTGGAGTTGATCTCTTTTTACTGTTAATATTTAAGTAAGTAAGTTGTATTTAAGTATATCGAACAATTCACGTCAAATACATTAATAAATGTTATAAATAAATTGTGTTTATGAACACTGTAAAGGTTTTCATTACATTGATTAGACAAAGCAAAATGTAATCCTGAAGAAAAATATCCTAGTATAAAAAAGTGTATAACTTTTAAGTAATTTTAATTATTTCTATTGATGGCGATTTAGAGAACTAGATAGATTTTATTATACTTTAATGTATTTCAAAGTGTCAGATCTCAAGAAATAATATTCTATATTAATATCCTATTATATGTAGAATGTTTATTTCTATTATAATAATTATACAATGGATATTCGGTTTTAAATAAAAATAATATTTATAAATAACAGCTTTTATCGCTAGTGTAGCTTTGCAATTTTAAAAATGTTTTAAATGTAAATTAGTGTCATGTTTGATATTTTAGAATATGTAAATTAAAGTTTTTCTTAATAATTTCCGTCTTAGTTCGCCTTTACACAATTTATTTACATTTAAAGAATAGTTTAAATATTTTTATCTTTGCCTCATACATAACTCATGTTTAAAAGTTAATATTAACAAAAAAATATCTAGTTTTTTCTATATTTTATTTTGAGGTTATAGGTTAAAAAATACATAATAATAAACATAAAATAATTTTATGTTTTATGATTCATTTAATGTTATTGTACAATTTTCAAACTTAAAATTAAATTTATTAGAACATTTTGATTTTAAGCATGAAAATCTGTGAGTCGTTCTGCTATTAATGTGAAAATAAAAAATATTTTCTTTACATTTTATTTTTTTGTTTCCAAAAGTATATTTATGGTAAATTTAGTATATATCGAAGTCAGTTGTCATCAGGTTTGGTAAACTCCAAATCCTCGCTAAGGAAAATTAGCTATATAGGAATATATAATAAATATATATTCCTAGAATGAGCCGCGCGGCTATTGAAATACAAAACAGCCTAATTTCAATAGAGACAGTTGGAAACCTATCACCTAGGATCTCATAAAATCTTTGAAGTCTCAATCCTATCATACCAGAGGGCAAGATACAGCTACAGCTCATTCTGCAAGAAACCAGGGCGGTATGCGGGACAATTAGAAAATCGTTGGCGGTAGTTTGATATAGATATAATAATTAAGTATATCAATTAACAGATAAATGCCCTTAATCTACCCGTGACCACAGACAACTGCAGAATTACTCCGTTTATTTTACTTAAAATGTAAAAAAATCCCGCTTTTCAACAAGAGAAAATATAAAATACAGTAATGGACAATATAATTTATAACATTTTATACATTGCCTGGACTGTTCAAGTAATCTATACTTTGCCGAGGTGTTATATAGAAAACCTGAATAATATAGATTACCGGTAACATACCTATATAATAAAAAAATATTAGAATTTCAACGTAGCTCGGTATGATGTAGTATGGTTTACTTATGTTAGCTTAAGAGCTTGGATAGCTTCCAGGGCGGGTTCGAGTACCATTCCGTTAAAGTTTTTATGCCTTTCTAAATAAATTCAGTACATTTAAAAAAATAATAACGCAAGATTATGCTAATGCTAACTTACTTTATATTGTACATTATTAAAATAATATGAAACATAAAACATGTTTTATTTATGGTTATTGAATATTTTGTAAAAAATAATTTACCACCATATTTATCTAGATCTACACTATTAAACTCTCTCTCATAATTAATTTAAAAATATAGTCTCTGTCATAATTAATTTAAAAATATAGATTTTTTTTATTTGTATAAATAAGAATCTTTATATTTTTAAATTATATGTGTGTAAAATATTTTACATTGATTGACTTTACGAAATGTCATCTACAGTATATTAATATCAATCAATATTACTATATTATCTGTTGTTGTTACACATTCTTGAGAAAAAATATGGCGTTGCTCCATTACAGTTTACCAATTTTGACAAAGTTAATTATTTAGCTAAAGATTTATTCCAATTTGTCATACTAATTTGGTTAATAACGTTGGTTTGTTACTTTTCTACGGAATTACTGTTGTACAGGAAAGTTTCAGCAGGTAAACATAACACGAAGAAAAGGTTTTGAACGTCGATTATCGTAAGGCTCGTCGAATCACGGGATCAGCGTCGAGGTTTTGTGAGTACTGTGTGTTTTACAATGTTTGATGTTCACAGGACGTTGCAATGTCGTGGCGAGGGCGAGACGACCGCTCCTCGCGCTGGGGTGAGAATAGAGCGCGATCTCCCGTTTGGGAGGGCCGCCGCAGCCCCAGCCCGGACCGCAGCAGGCAGACCTCGCCCAGGGACCGGCTAAGGGAGCGTCGCGATCGTTACGATAGGTACGACCGGGACCGCGAGCGCCGGGACCGCGGCGATGAACGCCACCGTGACCGCGATGCCGACCGACACGCGCGCCGCGAGCGCTACGACAAGCCTCGTGACCGCGACCGCCGACGTTCACCACGACGACTCGACGACAAAGACCTACCCACCGCCCCTTCACCACCAACTATCAGCGGCGAAATTGACAAATATGTGGAGTCACACTCCCCCAGCAGCCGCTCAGAGAGCCGCGAGCGACAAGAACACAATACAGACAACTATGAGAACAAATACGAAAGAGACAACAAGTACGAAAGAGAGAACAAATACGAAAGAGACAACAAAAGTGACCATCTGTCTGTGAATGCAACTCCTGGTGATTGGTTTTGTAAATGTGGTCTGTACAACTTTAAACGGCGGCAGATTTGTTACAGACGTAACTGCCAAGGTAAGAGATCTGAAGGAATTGTTTATGGAGGGGACCATGAAAGAAATTTGAACTCAGAATCTAACTCTGGTATAACAAAGAGATTGTTATTCAGAAGGCTGGACGCTCTAACCACAGAAGAAAAAATATTGGAGGGAATTAAAGAAAGGTGTTCAAAGTCTGTGTTAGATTCTATTGCTGGTATAACTATAGGTCGAGAAACTTTGACAGGAGCTTCAAAGTGCCTTGCATATATTAACTTTAATTCTATAGCAGATTCAACTGCAGCTCATTCAGAGTTAACATCTCTTGATCCACCGTTGAACATAGATGGTCGAGAAGTTTTGATCTCATATTATAATGAGCCACAGAAAATGCAAAAACCAATTAATTCTAATGATTATTCTAATTATTATGCACAGGTATCAAATTACAATACCCAGGCCATGTCAGAGGCTGATAGAGTGAATGCGGCAGCCGCAGTGGCCCAGTCAGCTATATCAGCTGCTCAGGCTCGGCAAATGGCCTGGACCCCAGTATCAGTACCAGTGTTTGTATCATCTACAGCCCAAACCACTCCAGCTGCCAATATTCCTACTGGAGATGGTAAAACAGTGTATAACCCGCCTGATGTCAGAACATTCATGTATGATGAAACCTCTCGTTACTATTATGACCCTGCCACAGGTTTATATTATGATGGTAATACTCAGTACTTTTATAACAGTAAAACTAACCAGTACATGTATTGGGATTCATCTACTTCTACATACATAGCAGCTTCACAGACACAAACTAACACTGACCAACCAAAATTACAAAATCCACCAAATCCAAGTGCAGATAACACTATTACTAAAGAACCTGAGGAAAAGAAAAAAAAAGATAAAGAGGATAAAGTGAAAGTTGCTAAAAAGATAGCTAAAGATATGGAAAGATGGGCTCGGACCTTAAACCAGAAGAAAGAAAACGCTAAAAGTAATATAGTAATGGAGCAACCTTTAGACACAGGGACCAGTAAAGGCTCTGCAGACATTGGGTTTTCAGTGTTAGGAGCCGGACCATCCTTGACACAGACTCATGTAAGAGAGCTATCTCCGCCAGTGTCAATGGATGAATTCCTTGTGAAAAAAACGGAAACAGGTTCAGTAGATAGTGATGAAGGAATCATAGATTGGTCAAAGCTGACATGCTTGATATGCAAACGAAAATTTCCATCACTGGAGGTGTTGACAAAACACAAAACATTATCAGACTTACACAAACAGAATTTGGCTGAATATAGAAAAAAAATGGAGTTGTTACCTCAAAGTAATGGTTATAGAGACAGGGCGGCAGAGAGACGGTTGAAATTTGGAGAAGATGAACCTCCACCTATAAGGAAACGTTACGAACCACAAGATGTTCATGGTTCTGTTGTATCACATGCTCCACCATCAGTTGTAGATACAATTGGGGGAAAAATGTTACAAAAGATGGGTTGGTCAGAAGGAAGAGGGCTTGGTAAAGAAGAACAAGGGAGAATAGCTCCCATTGAAGCAGAGCAAAGGCCAAGTTTAGCTGGACTTGGGCAAAAAAGAGGAATATATACTCCAACTCCTGGCTTAACTTACAGAGATACTGTGAAAAAACTCATGATTGCCAGATACAAGGAAGTTGTTGGACAAGAGGAAGGAAATAAATAGGTGGGTAACTTTTTAATTCTTTTATTTTAATCATTGTCTGTTTCAGGTCCTTTGGCTATAGGTAAAAAATCTGCTTAGTCTATGATTTACACTTATTTTTTTGTTTTGTTGAGAATTTCATTATTCATCTTTTTATTTGTTATTAACTGTTATACATTTAGATGTAATTGAAATTTTATGTGTATTTAATAGTGATGGTTGACTATAATGAAAAATTAAAAAATGAAAAGAGCATTACACATAAACTGTAATGCAGTATGGTTTGGGTCGGTCTCGGTCAGTGCTGCCATATTGGTCTCAGTCTAATCGTTTGATTCTGTGTTACAAAAATAGATGAGGCGCGCTAATACTTCAGGCCGGTGTTGAGATCTGCCAGCACTATCCTGGTAAGTTTTACCCGTAAACTTTTTACACAAGTCATACACTACATTTTTCTCAACAGGTTCAACAAGATACAAATAAAATGTATATTGGAAATGTTGACATCTACAGAAGATATTTTGTGTTTATTTTGCAGCAAAATTGCCATTTCACAATTTTTTTCAGAAAAAGCCATTTGTCTGCTTAGAATATTTCTTTTTTCTATTTTATATGTAGTAACTTAGAAGCTATTGGTAATTTAAAACTTATTGTGATCCAATGCAAATATTCGAAACAGACCTATGTCTTTTAATCCATTTTAGCAAATCCAAAGTGCCATCGGAAGTAACATATATTAAATAGAATATATAGAAACAATAGCATAGAAGTGTAGTATTCATCGCGTGGACATATTCGGGAGTTAGAGACTTATTTGGACAATAAAATAAAAAAAACAATGACAATATGTGATTTGTGATAATCTGTGTGACGTTGACATTGACGTTGACGTTAAGAAGACGTGAACGGTGAGTGCGGTAGACCCACAGCTTACTGACGAATGTGACTATTTATATTACAGAACCTGCCGGCGGCGGACAGCGTGCCAAACAAAAAACTAAATCATATTTGTTTTTAATACTAATAAAATATATCTACAAAAGTTAAAATAAAGAGGATTTATATCTAGTGTCATTAATAACACTTTTTTTTTAGCTTTTGTTTTGAGCTTAAATTAAATTTAAATAATGTGTAAACGTAAAATAAATATTAAAAAATAATTATTCCTCTTCTTTTGTTTTAACGTTATTTGCATTATATTTTTTAACCTGCGAATGAAATGTTTCATATAGATTTTTTTAAATGACAACGAAGTATAATGTGTCAATTAATTCCCATTAATTTTCCATTGCTAAACCGAACAGTTAATAGAATATTAATAACTACGGATTTTTAATTAATTTTATATTTATTTTTCTTATTTTTAATTACTGTATGTGTAACCAATATATTTTGCATTTAATTCGTTATACTGATAAAATATAGTATACATTTATTTCATTAAGTTAGTGCATAGATAATATATTTCTACATTTTTATATTTAAATAAGGATTTATGAACAAAGTGAGTTAGTTATAAAGTATTATGTAAATATTAATTATTATTATTATTACATAAGATAGGTTTATTTAGATAATTCATAATGAGTAAATTTTGTAATACGATTGAATTACAATTTTATTAATTGTTATTGTTTGTTTTCTTTACCTCTGTCGCACAAACTCATGTTAATTTTTTTAGAATTAATCTTTTTGCTGCCAGGCGTGAAAAAGTTACAAGTCTATATTAAGAAATGCTAATTCATTGTTTTATTAATAAAGCAAATAAATGACTAAATTGATGGGTCTATAAACATAGATCAATGTAGTAATTTATTTGTTAATGCAATAACTTGCATATCAAATCTGTAAATTGCTAAACAATTCTCGTAGTAAATAGTACAAAATAAATGCAATTCAACTTAGGTTTTTTATATCTGGAATTATTTTTAAATATTTTGAATTAAACAAAAATAATTTCATATATTTAACAGTTGATTTATTTTATAAATAAAATAAAAAAAAATATATAAATTAGCTTCCTCTGTAAGTGGAGTATCCGTACGGGCTGAGCAGTAGCGGGATGTGGTAATGTTCATCTTCCTTCGTGTTGAAAACAATCTTAAAAAACAATAAAATATTATGAATAGTTTTATTATTATACTAATATTCACTAGTGGCGCAGGGGCACAAAGTGTAAAATCGACTGGTTGTGGGTTTGATCCCCACTCGAGGAAGTGAAATATTTAAATTTTCATATATTCAATATTTGAAGTCCTCCCTCAATAAAATTATTGAGGCCGTTGTAGTGCAGTGGCACAAGCGTGTGACTGTAAATGCGACGGTTCTTAATTCAATTTCCATTCGAGGGAATTAAATATTGAAAATTTTAATTTCCTTGCTATGGTAACACGCTTAAACGCGGCGTTGAGTTCCACCACGGAACATTCAAGAAAAAAAGGACCGCGGTGTCTTAACACTAAGTTCTACCTCTGCCTACACTGCTATATGTGGGATAGTGTAAATCTATAAAAAGTGTATTTTATATATGATTTTGTATAGGTAATATCTAATATCGAGAGGAGGGCGGGGTACAGTGCGACAGCATCCGCCTGTCTTTGGATCGATTTCCACTCAAGTAAGTAAATAATTATTTTAAATGATTTTTATTTCGGAGCCTCTTAATACTATATTCCCTTTGGCTTTGCCTACTCTGCTAAATGCGGGATACACTATCTACATACTACAAATAATTATGAGTAACTGATATGTGGCTAATAAACGT
>FAPP01015171.1:7516-20908 GCA_001485965.1 Heliconius ismenius | reverse complement strand
ATACAGCGTGAAGCTGATTTAGGAAACATATAGCACTTATTGACTATATCGTTACAGTCATTGCGCTGCACAAGTACCTAATCTTATTTACATAATACGACAGGTGTTGAAGGTTGAGTTTTATTGCTTTTAGTTCATTGCAAGTTAAGAAAGTATTTTTCATTGAAATATTGATAAATATATTTATTTAAAAAAATAACAACACTTTTTTAACGATATTTTCAAATAATCAATTATAAACAACAAACTTTATAAATCTTTAACACAAATATACACATATACATTCTTATAAATAATAACCAGATAACAAATATATCAAGCCAAAAAATGGTCACCTATATTGTTCAGCCAATCTAATAAAGTGTATATTCAGCCTAGAAATAACGCCTAAACGTCATACATCTTTTAGAATATTACTCCGTTATGCACACATGATAACTTAAACGTAATTACCATTCTAGCGGCAATTATTTTCGATTTTTACTTTCAAAGGAATATAGTTTATTAAAGTTTCTATCATTCTATTATATTTATTCATTTATTAAAGTGTCTTGTTTATTCAGAAATTTGTGTATTTATATGTTAGTTTACAATCAAAATTGTAATAAAGATATTGCCTCATTTCATTTCCTCCATTAAGCCAAATTGAAGCGTTCTATAAGAGTATGGTGTCTGCGGATAGGTAATGCAATGAATATTTATGTGAAACATTCTTACCAAAGCTATGAACTCGCTTTCCGCATCCCCTTTGTCTCTTTAATATTAGATGACAATTTGCCATGAAAAAACCTTTTTCGGTTTCAAAAACATGTACACATGTAGAAACATGTATCGGATGGTTGTGGAGAATTCTTTGCGTATAAACATGTTTATATTAATAATTATTTTTAAATTTCACTCTACGAGTATGTCCCGTAGACAAAGAACATACAGTGTTAAAATACTCTTCCCCGCTTTCTACCCAAATTAAAGACTGCGTGTTGATTGGCAGAACTCAACGCCGCCAGTTTCTCTTATCAGAGCATGGGAATGGAAACAATTTTCATAAGTGAATACGGTTCCCACAATTATCGCGTATACAGTCAATGATGTCTCCTTGCGTTGTTGGTTATGATTATTATGATTAAGTTATAGGTACACAATTTACATAACATATATAATATACATGTAGCAGCATACGTACTTGTAATTAAAATATATGTACGAGTATATGTATGTACAATCATTAGAGGCAATTTTTTATGTACATATATATATATAGCAATTGTATGTTTCATTAAAACTAAAAGAAAAGAAAGTACTGTATTGCATTAAAACTAATGTAGAAAATTTTGCTTAGAAAAAATAATCCACACATAACGGTCCCGTTATAATAAATCTAAGCGTAGATGTTCTCGCTAGAGTAAATAATACGTTAAACGAATATGATGTCAATGTCCACTGCGTACTGGCTTGTTGCCAGTACATGTATGTACATTGTATAATACTACTTTTAGGTACTACGATCCTATTTAATATTCGTAATAGTACTATTAATAAAAATGTTTTAAAATATTTTCATCTCTGTTGCAGACACTCAGTGGACTCGGTCGCGTCGTATTCTAGTCAGAATCACGTAGACCGTATAAGGACACAAAATTTCTCAGCGGCTTCTTGTCAAGACGATTGTGACTTTGGATCTATCAAGACAAGTCTTTTCCGAAGGTCATCTTCAAACTTAGAATATCCTATCAAACGGCCAGAAAGCGTAACTTCTACTAGTTCCACACGAAGCCGCCTTCGAGATCTCGTCGAAAGGAAAACTAGTCAAGAGGATAAACCCGCAGCAAACACCGTCGCTGATATACAGTATTTTGAAAATCCTACAGAAACACTAGAATTTGATAAACCACGAAATACTCTTGATATAAAAAGAAATTCAGAAGAACGTCCTAAAAAGAAGAAATCTAAATATAAAGATAGTGAAAATAAAAATAAAAAACAGGAGAAATATCAGAGTAAGCTCGCAGAATACTACAAGGTACCCGTTCAGCTTCCGCAGGACGAATTTTATCAACACTTAACACGATCTAAGGCAGCAGAAGAATTTTTACAAAATCGGTTTTCAAACTCCGATACAGAATTTAGTGGTAGCTACGGACGTCTATGTAAGCATAAAGAAACTGAAGGATCTAATTTACGTCGAAGCCGAAGTTTGGCCGTGATAAGAGAGGAAACTTTTACTGATCTGCAAATACAAAATCACCCTAAAACAAAGAGGTCGCAGTTAATCCCGCGCGCTCGATTATTTGACAAACCTTGTTTTAGAGACAGGTATGATTACTTATTTTTTCATAATGTAGTAGATACAATAGAACCTAAAATATTCAATTAAGTACATGAAACTTCAGGAACAAATATATACCATAATGTTAATAAATAAATATATACCATAATTACAACAAAATAAAAAAAAATACATATGTGAATTTAATTTGGACATTTAGCAAATATTTAACACATATTAGGTTACATAAATAAAATATTATTAATAATAATACTGTTGTTAATTATTTTCAGGTTAACCGGGCGGACAAAATATCAGACAAAAGAAGAAGTATTAGAAGGAATTTATATAGACAGCACAGTATCTTGCTTTGCAGACATAAATAGACAAACTGCAGAAGAGGAATTGCCCGCAAATCTACCAAACAATACAGAAAACAATATAACCCATGAAGACGCAGTTTCAAGAAATGAAAGTCGCAATTCAAAATCGATAGGTGGAAGTTGGCCAAATTTGAATGAAGATACCAAACATATAAATCTTTCTGAGGATAGTATTGGACACTCTCATAACCCAAGTGAAATCGATAGCTTAGATTCCAATTACGTAAGAAAACATTACAATTTCGAAGCACATTTAAAAAATTACAATAATAGCTCGCCTGAAACCGAAAGATCAATAACTTCGCAAAATAACTGCAAAGAATTATATATCACAACAGACGACCACGATAGTGAAAACGAAATCGAAGATCGTCCAAAATCTTTAGCGCACAGTTGTACTTCTATTCGCGACGAACAAACTAAGCAGTCTAATAACGAAACAGCGACGTATGATGAAATTTCAAACAAAAGTAATGAAAACGAAAAACCTATCATAAATGTAAATACAACCAGTGATAATACTGATAAACTGAGCAAAGATTGCGATATTCAATCTGTTATATCTGAAAACGACGGAACTATATCTAGTCCAACTGACAGTATAACTTCATATATATCCATTTCAATTGCTTCATCGGACAAGTCTCACAAATTAGAATATTTAGCAAATTCATTAGCAGAAAAAATTGATGAATATTGTGATTCACAATTTCAAGAACATAATTCGATTAAATCAAACATTCTTATTAGTGACAAAAAGGATATTGAACCAGACCCAGTTTATACACCTATTCATAAAAAAACTACTTTTGCTGATATTAAAAGAGACTCTTATAATAATAAAAACAAATTCACTAAAGAGATTTCTCCTAATACCGTTAAACAATCTAAAGAATATTACGTAAGTAATACACTTTTAGGGTGTAATGATTACAGTACAGACAGTTACTGCACATCAACAAAGAATATTACGACTGAACCTTTTGTAGCAACTTTTGTAGAGAATCAATATTATTCTTTACCAGATATAAACATAAGTAAATGCTTACGAAAATCTGAGCGAATAGATGCTCAGTTAAGAAAAGAAGATCCTGAAGACATACCCTGTGAAAATACATACGAAGTTGCGCAAACACACTTTCGAGAAATATTATCAGCCAAAAGCAATGAAAATTATGGTCATTTGAATAAAATAAACATAAAATTGGATAGTAATTGTAACGATATAAGCAACAGTTACCAACCAGAAATACCTGAACCACAACTTATACAAAATTTTTCTAAACTTGAAGACGATTTGAAATCTATAATTACTATAGAAAGCTCTAACGCTGATGAATGTCAATCTAACATTTATCACTTAGATCATCACCAAAACGAAAGAGAAATAAATGAAATAGAAGGTACTATTAGAAATAATAAAATTATCACAAAATCAGAAAGCTTGAAACTTGCATCTAAAATAATACTAAAGCCAGAAGTAAAAATATTAAAATCTTTTTCAAATGATAACATCAACAAATCAGTAAAAGATAAAAAAACAAAGTGTGGAATAAAGAAGCACTACTCGCTTCGTCAACGTAATCCTTCTGACGATGAAATTTTCCGCCTTCCCAGTCCTACGTCTGTAGAAAATAAAGTAAATAAACCTCTTCAAAGGCCTACTAGAAATTTGTCATTTAGCGAACAAATAAAAAACCATTCACTTCTTTCAAGAGTGCAATCGTTTAAAACATCTGCTGAATCTAATATTGCGATAATACCTCTTAGCGGTCATCAAACTATAGTAATAGATCCACCGCTAGATCAACAGCTGTTGGATTGTAATAAAAAAATTGTTCCTAAATGCGAAGAAACAAATACTGGTCACGATAGTAAAACAAAATTGAAACCTGAACTTCCAAAAACAGCACATATTCCGGACAAAGAAGAAGAGATAGACAGAAATACAGAGATAAAAAATATCACAAAAGAGCCTTTCATAACTATAAAACTAAAAAAAGTAGTAAAGAAAACTATACCCAAACTCAACACAGTACATTGTGACGCTGGTACATTTTGTCAACAGTTACTTAGACCACCCCCGAGACTTATTATAAAAGACGGTAAAGATTATTCGAAAAATACCTTTGAGTTTGAAAAGGCTGACATCATGACTCGACCTCAGGTTTTGCAAGTTATAGATTCCAAAACTAAACGCCAAAATACATTAAGCAATTATGCTGATAAATCTAAGTTAGCATCAAGTAACCAAAAATTTGACCAAAATCTGGATACAAAAGATATTAAACCTGAAACAAATACGGTGAAAGAAAAACTTAACAATGCTATTAAGACCGATATAGAATATCAAGAAAAAATCAACTCAGTCAAAACCTATTGGTCAAAGCTAATTGATAAATCACCTGAAAATTGTAATAACCGAGAAGATATAGATAAAAATGAAATTATAGACAACAGCAAAATCATTTGTGAAGAACAAGATGTTAAAGAAGAAATCAAGAACATCGATAATGTTTCGGAAGTTTCAGTCAATAGTATTATTAAAACTTTAGAAAATGTAAAAATTGTAGATAGCATTAAAAAAATAACTCAAAAGAAACTAAATCTATGGAAAGATGAAACTGAAAAAGTTAAAAGTGATTCAGAAATAGAAGAACCGCCAGTTGAAAAGATTATTAAAGAAAATACTAGTACTATATACGATAACCCGAGACCTGAAAAACAAATAAAGAAAGTTGAATTAGAACTTTGTAGAGACACACCTGAAATTGAAATAGTAGAATTAAGCAGTGATGACAATAAAAATCAGAAAACTCAAGCCACACTCATAAAAGCTAAAGGATTTGACAAAGGTTGTGACGATTTCGATCATGTGAGATATAAAGTAATGAAATCGGAACTATTCAAAAACAGTATGATAGCTAATTACCGTAAGGAGGCCCAATTTGATGGGTTGTTACAGTATCTTCAGGATTACAGTTTTCAAGAATTACTTGTTAATAACAATATTGTCATTATTGAACCAGTAAGAACGAAAGTGGAACCAGCTCCTAGAAAAAACACCAACACTGATACGTGTAAAATACCACCGGCATTGTTAAAGAAAAACGAGTATTCTTCTCATGTGGATAAATCAAAAAATGCGATACGGAGACACTTTTTTTACCACCCCATAAGAGTAAATAAAGAAATTATTGAAGAAGAGCTACCTAATCCAGACACCGTTAAAAAGGTTCGTAATTTATTTGAAGATACATTGAAAATGAAAAGTCCAATGACTCATGATCCGCCGCTATTAGAGGAAAATACTGGTCTAACACAACGGGCGACATCGTATAGAAATTTAAGTGAAGAAACAAAAAGCAGTAAAGTCAGTAGTAGGAAAAAAAATACCAGACAGTTGACAATAGACACAAACTTTGGTAATAAAAAATGGGATAACGCTAGTCTATCGAGTGGAGTGTCCAGCGGCGATTTAAGTTCTAACAATGAATACGAAACAGATGGTTTGAGCCCATATTCCCATAAAACTCTTAAAGATAATGTTTATAGTTCTAGTGATGAATACCTTTGTGATTCAGCAAGTCAAGATTTTTGCTGTGAAAGTCAATACGTAAGTCCAGATATTCTTAAGAAGATAAGAGAATGTGGTACTTCTGTAACTTACTATGGTGGAAAGGTCGTGAATTCAAAAACCAGCTCTGCAGTCAGTCCTATGACTAAGGCCATAATGGAAGAGATTAAAAGCTTACAAAAGAACTGCAGCAGAGATTGTTACTCATGCCAAACAAAATGTAAGGGAGAAAAGTGTTCTTGTTTAGTTGCTAATAAACATCAACAAATGTTAACAGAGACACAGACTGAAACTTTTGCCGAATTTGGGAATAACCAAAGTCAGGATAAAAGTAAACGTATGGAAGGTTTTCCAGGTTTTAAGTTTAAACTTGTGAAATCTAATAGCTGTAGCAGTCGACTAGAGTTAACAGGAACAGATGAAGCTAAAAATCTTAGATATAAATTTAGAAAACAAAATTCTAAAGAAGATCCTCCATTATTATATGATGATGAAAACTCAGTAAAAAATAAAATATGTCGTTTAGAAAGTTACAATAAAGGAATTGTCAAAACCCCCTTTCAACAAGATGAATGTGAAATTGTAAATTTTAAGACAAGTATGACAATAGAAAATCACCACTTAGAAGGAAAAAATGACTCGCTAATAACGCATGATGCAAACAGCTCAAATGAGCTTGATGAAAAATCTACAAATAAACCAAATAACTTAATAGAACAAGATAAAGAGCTCGATCAAACAAATAAACAAGCCAATGAAAATATTACTTTCGAGAAAAAATTCTACTATGTCAACGATAATTCCGAACAAAGTAAAATTACAACTGGAAAATTTGGAGAAATGGTGTTTGAAGAATTTGAAGTTTTAGAAACTTGTTTTGATAGCTTAAATAGCAATAGGTCTTTAAAATAGGAGTAATTTTATAGAAAACCAAAAAGTTTCGCCTTCTTGCGATCTGTGACTACATATTTAAAAATGTTATTAAATTATTATCTGTACATTAACTAAGTCGTATAAATGTGTATCTACTAGTATTAAACATTATGTATAATGTAGTTAACAGCAATTTTTTAATATAAATTATAATTATTTATAGTCTTGGTGATGGTCTCTTAATCTTTATATTAAATATGATAAATTGTATATTTTCTTTTAATTTATCTCTTACCGTCAGACTTATCAGATTCAAGTTTTGTAGGTGTAGCTTTGGATCCATACACACATACGCTTGTGAAGAATGATCGACGTGAAGGCCGCCACCGACGACACCACGATTCCTGTTTAAAGTAAACCAAATTTATATGTGTGCCGAAAAAAACATATGTTAATCAATATGTTTTGTTATATTATGTGCATAATAAGTGATCTTATGTATACCATTAAAATAAATCCCCTAACGATTTTTCACTTTATTTATTCCTACCACAGTGAGTATTTCACATACAGTCTACGAAGCATAAGCTGAACTTTGCGTTTATGTGAGTGTATATGTTACAATCTGTAAAGTACCTACTGTTACACCGACAATATACAAAATACATAATTAATCATAGTCCATATTCCTTTATTCGAGCTACAGATTTAACGGTTTTTTTAGGTTAGGTTGGAAACTTTTGGCGGTAGGCTTACTTCATATATAATTATCAATAAAATCTGAATGATATAAAAGCAAGTAAACAAATTGTAAAAGGTTTATTGCCTGCCTGTCCGCACGTCGTCACCTTTCTTGCTCTCGTCTTATACGAGCCGGCTTTTAGGAATTTTATACATTGCCTAGGTGTTGTATAAAATACCGAATTATACAGATTGCCGGTAACATAATATACGATAGTAGGTATAGGAATCATCCCTTATGTGTATCGGCGCATCCATTATGTGACGTAACTACACCTCTTGTACTGGTAGCGACGTCACGTTTTTCGTTATTAAGTGAAAGAAAAAATTGACGCGATTATGTAAGAAAAATATGTGACAAATCTGTGTATCAAAAGAAGAAAACAATATATAGTCATAACGAAACAATAATAGAAAAAAAAACTAATAATAATATTGACTATTAGTAATAAAAATATATCATTTCATCTACTCCAGACTTGCATCCTCATCATCCGTCTTTTATGTTAATAATGAATAGTTCTATTATGCAGAGGCCAGTCGTGGCGCAGGGGCAAGTGTGACCGTAAACTCGACTGGTTGTGGGTTTAATCTGGTGACTAATTTTTTTTTTTCTTTTAATGCTTGCGGTTTAAACCAAGCAAAGCACGCTTGCTTTACGACGCATCGCGTTACAAGCCGTCGTCGCTCACCTACACTATCACTCACAATATGTACAACACAGCTTACGCCTCGCGGACTGTACTTCCCATTAGAGTCATCGTAAATTCTTAGAACAATGTTGTTTTAATAATTATAACTGATAATTTAAATTCAGACTAATATAGTATCGTATTTCGATATATTGCGCGATTTGAAAATATCTTTAAATAAAAAGATTACTTCAAAAATGCTGCTAAAGTAAGCTTCTTCTCAAAACCAAATCCATACAGTAGACTCTCCCATAAGTGCAATATTAACATTACTGTTCTTTCAGATGGAAAACTAAGCAGTTACGAAAGAAGCGAGCATATCGTACAACATGCAGCTAACGTGAATAATATTTTACATATCTTTTAAATTAGCATGAAAAGACTTTAGTATTTGCAGAATGATATAGTCACGTCAACGTATTATATTACGAAGAATAAATACGATAATAGTCACTCCTCTGCTTAGCATGACGCTTACGAGGGCGCGCGTGTTTATCAAATTTACTTCAATTTACCGGTCCACATGTTATTGAAATATATACGAGTTATTTTAAGTTTCGAAATTACAAAATGGTATCTTTATTAATCTCGTCTCGAAGTGTAAAGTGAAATATAATTAAAACATATAGAAGCAAAAAAAATGCATTGCACCCAATGATGTATGATGCCACATCAATTATGTCCCAGAGAAAAATTTAAACTGTTGCTTGTATCATTCACTATAAGATACATATTTCGATTGTTTTATTATACTAATAAAATGACTTATATAACTTTGACAGCAGTTATATTGCCCAATACTTACTCTTATAAACACCCTATAATTTAATCAATATTATAAGACTAATTATGAAACTGGGACTGGATAAAGCTTTATTAAATTCTGAAATTAAAAATTCTGACTAACAATTCTTTCAGATGAGTATATAAACAAATTATTTCATACAACTAGCATTTAAGAATTTAATGAAATAGTGAATTGGGCAATTGAGTGATTATGTGCTTATATCTGCTGTGCCAAGTCATGATTAACATCAAATAAAATATTTGAATGATTCATTTGTAAGACAATCACATTTTGGATTGCAAGAATATATTTTGAAGGTACTCAAAAAATAATACATAATTAATTCTTAAGTTTTATTTTTACACCATAATTAAAAGACTAAACTGAAGTTTTATTTCTATTTATCCAAATGCAATGGATGCAAAAAGTTGTTTATTTCAATTGGACAATGTGATAAGTTTTCTTTAAGAAATAAAGGATGAAAATGTAAATGACATGGTAAATCATTAATATTTAGTATATACACAAAAACAAAAATATGATAAAAGTAAAGCATAAAGTAATTTATCAAATTCAACATAAAATATCAAATGTTTAACAAATATTTAATTTACTTACTAACAACACATAACATTAAAACCTCTATAATATTTTATAATATAATTACAATTAATAAAATAATAAAAATATTATATTTAAGAAAAGTAGAAATTAAACCTTATAAATTACATATTATATATAATTATATATAGTACGTATTTATTTATTGAAAATATATTTGCACTAATGTATACATAACCACAGAATCTTAATACAAACAGCTGATTATATGATTCTAATTTAAACTGATAACATTGATTGGAAATCCCATTTACTATTCAATATCACTTTGAACTTAAATGTGTTGAACCAGTATATTCGTTTTTTTAAGTACTTTTAATATAATGATTTATTTTTATAATTTTTTGTTCACAAAATTCGGTACAATGACATTTGACAGAAACTTAAAAATAAATATCTATGCTTAAGCGCCTACCAATTTATTTATGTACACGTGCATAACGAAACCTACTAAATATGACAATCTTATATGAAAATGATTTCGATAAAATTATAGAACCACGCCTAAATATTAGTTACTTACCCTGCTATTAGACAAATCTCTAAATATCGATGATAAACACAAACTACGATTTATTTCTAATTTAGCTAAGAGTCGGCACTTAGACACACACACCGTCGACGCCATCTTTACACTACTCATGTACACCCGCCCGTTCCATCTATAGCTAACTTTGGTTGGTATCAATGCTGTAGATGTATATATTTTTAACTTATGCCGGTGAAACATAAAAAAACCAGAAGTTCTGCATATAAAATAATTATTATAATTACTTTTCTATCTTTAATACTTATATTTCATTAACAAATTCAAATCTTATTATATTATCATATTATTATAAAATCTACAGTGACATTATGAGTATTATTTCATTATCAATATCATAGTCACGACGCTTAAGTTAAATATGAAATGTTTGGAATAAGCAAAAAATCCAACTCAAATGTATAATTTGCATAAAAATACATTCCGAATATATTGAGTAATATAAATTTCCCGCCCTGCAAACGGAATGTTGGCTATAGTTAATGCTTATCATGCATTCTTTGAAAATATAAAAAAAAATGTCATATATTGGTTTGTTTATCTAGCACAAGTTTATTTAGCACACATTTATAGCTCATCCATTAGTAACATGTATGGTGAATTACAATTTTATTGCTCAAAATTATTATAAATGGTATTATATAAATTAAGTTATTAGATCCATAAACAAGAATCAAGTTTGAAGTAAGTAATTTGAACGCAGTGTTAAAAGATGACAATTTATTTTTGTAATAACGTCAAAAATCAAAATGACGTTACACCATTCGTTGTGAATTGTGATTGTTTGCAATTGCTCGAAATAAAAAATAAGGTTTATTGCGTGCAATGGCTGTACCTGATTACAAACTGAGTACTATTTTGTGTGGTCACTCTATGGACGTACGATGTGTTGCAAAAACTAAAGAATTTTGCATACTTTCTGCGTCTCGAGACAGAACCGCTAAACTGTGGCACCCAGAGGGGTTAGTATATCACTACAAGAGATAAAAGTATGTTATAGTATTATAATATTTATAACATGAGATTAATTAAATACGTTTATATATCAGGGTCAAGGATTTCGTGAATGTAGTTACATATAAAGGCCATAGCAATTTTGTATCGTGTGTCTGTTGGCTACCACCTTGCGAAGCATTCCCTGACGGCTTAGTTATCACAGGAAGCAACGATACCACAATATTAGGTTATAATCTGCAAGACGGAGCTGTCCAAATAAATTTAAAAGGTCATGAGAACACTGTATGCAGTGTGACACCTGGACATGATTCTGGTATCCTTATAAGGTTTGCCCTTTATAGATAAATTATTATCTGTTTTTAAAAACACACTACATTCTATACTGTTGTATTTAAATACTGCCTTGAAAATACTTAATATCTTATTTTTTTCTGGCTTATATGAGTATCTCAATTTTAGCTCAAGTTGGGATAATACAGCCCGAGTATGGAATATAAATACTCCTCAATTGGCACCAATAATACTTAAAGGACATCAAGCTGCTGTTTGGGCTGCCTTAGAACTTGGAAATGGAACTTATGCAACAGCATCAGCTGATAAAACTATAAAACTATGGAGAAAAGATGGTGGCCTTATAAGTTCACTTACAGGTAAAGTAACAACAGTGTATTATTCATATTTTTATCATTTGAGGTTTGATCTCTGCTCTGATATTAAATATTTTTATGTCTGTGCTCTGGAAAGACCACTCTTATTCTTGAGTTCTATCACAATTAACATTGAATTTAGGAAGAATGCAGAAATCAGGCCCATATTTGTATATTTCTTTCAACTTTGAAATTAATCTTGAGGGCATTATTTTCATTTATAGACTATTAAAATGGCATCTCATTATCAATTTCATACTTTACAGTGGTTTATAAACATGGATAATAAAGTTTTGGCAATTACATAATTCTCTCTGCCTACCTTGCTATATATTTATATATTGATTATTTATAAACATAGGATAACATTCAATAAAAATAATGTGTAAATGTACTATCCAACATACAAGAGGTATGTGAAGAAAGAAAAAGAAATTAAATATTTTTCATTATTCCAGGACATACAGATTGTGTAAGAGGCTTAGCTGTTGCTAATGCAGAAACATTCCTTAGTTGTTCTAATGATGCATCAATCAGGCTTTGGACAAACAAAGGAGAATGTCTCAATACTTATTATGGACACACAAATTATATATACAGGTAATTAAATTATTTTATTTCATTGTTTGTATATTTGAGCATGTGACTGTCTTATATTAATATCTGTACATTACCATCTTACTCTAAAGTTTTTGAATATACTTATAAGTAATAACTATTTTAATTTTTTTTTAATATTTAATTTCATTTCCAGTATTGCAATAAACCCAAGTATACCACATAGCTTCGCTAGCTGCGGGGAAGATGGTTCCATACGAATTTGGGCTGCTGGTGATTGTATATGTGAATTGAGACTTCCAGCACAATCTGTTTGGAGCCTCTCTTGCTTGGACAATGGAGATATTGTTACTGGTAAAATTGTGTATCCAATTGTTTTATTTAATCTCAATTAATTAAGAATATTGCATAATATAACATTTGTGAGGCCATTATGGTGCAAACCGTAACCATAATCACCCGAGTAGATATTGAACCTATTTCTGTACGCACATGCATATGTATGTAACGCTCCAAACACGACAATCATGATATATGAAACAAAAAGTCTTTTATATAAGTTACAATCAGTTACATATAAAAAAATTAATTAATAATATTAACAGTTAAATATTAATATATTTAACTGTATATTTTAATAGGATCGAGTGATGGTTTGGTGAGAGTATTTACCAAAGATCCCAATAGATATGCAGACGAATCTGTTATCAAGCAATTTGAAGAAGAAGCGCAAAAAATGCAGG
>FAPP01015160.1:0-10548 GCA_001485965.1 Heliconius ismenius | reverse complement strand
CCTTTGCTTAACTATACAACTGCACATATTTCCATTGTGTAGATCAATAAATTAATTATTTACGTTTCACTTTGCCATACCTACTATATTATGCCTTAATATATAACGAAGACCAATATGAGAACAAAATTCTTTATATAGTAATCAAATATATTCATAGCCTATACGTAGTTAAAGTTCTTAAATAGGTCAAATTATCCAATTTGCCAAAATATTACGAGAAAAGGTGAGTTTCAACATTATTATTATAGCGTCTAACTAAACGTAAGATAATCATAATCTAACTTGTCTCACAATATCTACGAATTACCCAATTTTTCTAATCTCGTACCTGTCAATTCCTTTATGATAGCTGAAGCGGAGATCGAATTCCCTACCGTTATCAATAGCGAGTGCGCTATCTTAAAAATTCTTACTATGTTTAGAGTACTCCCGTCGACAGATCTTAGTGATTGTGCGTGAAAACTGAAAAGTATTCAATTGAATACTAAATTTCTAGTATATACTAGATTTCTAGTTGTTTGAGCGTTCGCTTCGATGATTGGAAGAATGGAAATTAACAAGCCCAGCACGAGTCAGCAATCTGTGGAGAAGGTGGAAATGTTCGAGGTGCGCGAGCATGTTCCTTACCAAGCAGAGCTGACGAGAGCCCCCGCGGCCTACGATGAAGAGAGCGGCGATGTTTACAGCTCCTCGTGGAGTTCCGCCTGGTCTTCAATATGCCAGCTCATCAACTTACTTCATCATATGCAAATTGCTATAGTGGTGTTCTGTTTGTGGCATTTCGCGTTAAATTCGCAAGCGGATGGAACGATTACCAATTTGCAGTTACATATAGTTTTCGCGGGTACTGGGGTAAATATTAGTTAAATAAAAAATATCCAAATATGTAATTTTTGAAAATATTAAAATTTTGACGTGTCTTAGTCGTCATAGCTTTTTTACACTTTACTTGTTTACATTTATAAAATAAATATCGATAATATTTATTTAAATAATGCATTTTGAGAAAATTTAAATTGAAATATAACATTTTATATATATATTTATTTATATTTTCAAAATGTCCAATATCCAATTTTATTCCTTTTAACCAATTTTGCAGTGTAAAATTAAATATTAACTAAAAAAACCAATTCATACGTTCATCCTATATCTTCTATAGCATATAAAAAAAATAATTCTTGCCAATTTAATATTTTTAGTATCAACTGTTCATGGTGGAGTCCATGCTAACACTGAACCGGCACAACTCCTGGTCGTTTCAACTTAGCAACGACAGTAAAAGAGTAGTCCACGGATGTCTCCAACTAATCGGATCTATCTTCGTCCTCGCAGGAACGTTCCTTGCATTGTCGGAGACAAACATGTCAATTAACACAGCTCATGGAATTTGCGGTAAGATGATTTTGTAAAGCTATCGCTATAAAGGTATTCCGAGATAGGGTCACGAGTGCCGACACGATAAAATATCATACTGATAGTTCGATTTCAAAGATAAAGTTAGAATGCCTACTCTACTCTCACTTAAAACCGTTTTAATATAGTATTTTATATGGTAAAAAATAACATAGCATGGGAAGCGATTACATACATTTTTTAGCGTCACGCTGTATTCCACACGCAGCAGGATAGGCAGAAGGTACCTAGTGTTAAGAACCGTTTCCCCATTTTAAGCCAAATTCTGGAAGTATTGCATATTAATTGGTGGAACTCAACGCCGTGCTTTGCCGCGACACCAGATGATTGAGATTTAATTTCCTCGAGTGCAAATCGAACCCACAACCTGTCGTTACAATCACACTTTGTGGCCCTGTACCACTACTAGCACTGGCCTCATACAATCATCAATACATATATTTATGTGACTAATATATCTTAACGGTATCAAAATTGTAGAGAAAACATCCTGTTCCCATTTTTATACAGAATTGCAGTCCGTTTCCAATTATTTATCAACTCATCATTATTATTTTCTATATTTTCAGGTGTCATCGCACTCACATTTACCCTCATCAGTTTCATTTCAGGCGTCATAGCATTATTCTCATCCAAAGTCAGGTTAATGGTAAGGAGTGGACCTATTAAGATAGCCCACATGGCAGTCGGCATGCTAGCGGTGTCTATGGGTCTTATTACTATGACGATAGGGTTGAACATGCCCTTCTATAGAGCAAGCCAAGGGGGATTGGCGACTGCACTGATAACATTTGTTGTTATCATTCTGTTTTACACTCTCATTCAACCAATTGTTGATATTATTTCGTCTTCCCGAAAAGGCTTGTGACTAATTAAAGTCGAAGGGTCTGTCAGTGGTGACAGTAATGCTTAAATGTCAGTAAATCAGCCACCAACACTTTTTAATTCGTTTTAGTACCATTATTTTATTATTACTTCCTTATTCTTTTATTTATTTTCAAGTTCGTTAACACGCTGCAGAATTTTTTAGACCTAAGATTAATTTTAAGGTTTTAGGTTATATTTTTTTATTCTTAATTATTTTAGCTATAGTTTACATACATATACAAATATTATGTTATGTGATGCGTTTGACATTTAAATGAGTAAAAATTTTGGTGCGTAACTTCATGGGTTACACATTTAAAAGTTCAGTTTGTAAGACTATAGGTACACTTTCAGCTTTCTAAAACCCCTTAAATAGAATCTAGTATTTAAAAAATAAAATGGAAGTTAGTGACATGATTAGAGAAGATAGTGACAAGGCAATTTAATATCAATATTAAAAAATAAGTTAATAAAGATTACAAGACTTTACAGAAGTTTTGATGAGTGTTTTAAATATTTTTTTATTGTGAATGTTTATAGTAATAATTAATAGATTAATAAAGAAACAATGTTTCTTGAAATTTTTATACTTATATTGTTATTAAAATATAATAATATAAAGTAGAAGTAAGTGGCCTATTTTAAGAATGAATGGTTTCTAATAAAGATAATTATTTTATGTTTATTTTTTATTAATTTCCCAAATAATTTAACATTTAAAATTAAACTATGAAGTAAAAATAGAGGACAGTCGTCGCGGAGTACAAGCGTGCAACTGTAAACTCGACAGGTTGTGGGTTCGATCGAGCATCGAGTTATCGAGCAGGATGCTCGAGAAAAATCAAATATTTCATTTCCTCGCTCTGGTAACGCATTAAATTCCTCCACTCAATACGCAATGACATCACAATTCGCTGGAAAGTGGGGAACGAAGTGTCTTAAAGAGAACGAAGTATTTTAACATTAGGTTCCCAGATTCTCTATCCCTAACACATGAATAGGAACACAAATTATATATTTTAAAAAGTTAAAGCTTACAAATTTTTATTCCCGAACGAAGCTTACTTTTGAAAAGTTACCTGTCATCGTGTTATTAATCTGTGGCTTTTGCTTATAATTGTCAAATCACTGTCATATTCCGGCAAAGCGAAGCCGTCTCTCAAAAACTATAAAGAAAGTGCAGTTATCTTTGAACGTTACTATATTTAATATTTACATATATTATCAAAATGGTAAGTTTATATTTTCAAAATATAAATATATTCACATACAATACAAATATATCATGAAATAATAGGTTAACGAGTTATTGCTTGGTCATTGGTGTTCACAACATTTTTTTGTATTTTACAGGCTCGTCGTTATGATACGAGGACAACAATATTTTCTCCAGAAGGTAAGAAAAGAGGGATTTTTTAATTTATTTAAATTTTTAATTATTTATAAATAATTAATTTTGTATTAAACTTTCTCATTAGTCATTCATATCGATGCTTATATGGACTATGCCTAAAAAATATATAGACACATGATGACAAAAACTCGTATTTTAGAGTGATGTGAATATTTTTAAAGGTATTTTTAATTTATCATACTCTTCGTTTTACAGGGAGATTATATCAAGTTGAATATGCTATGGAAGCGATTAGCCATGCTGGAACTTCTCTTGGAATTCTCGCTACTGACGGGATCTTACTTGCAGCAGAACGCAGGAATACTAATAAACTGCTAGATGAAGTGTTTTTCTCTGAGAAAATATACAAGTTAAATGATGATATGGTTTGCTCTGTGGCTGGAATTACATCAGATGCCAATGTTCTTACAAATGAGCTAAGATTGATAGCACAAAGATATTTGCTGCAGTATGGAGAGTCGATTCCTTGTGAACAATTAGTTTCTTGGCTCTGTGATGTTAAACAGGCTTACACACAGTATGGAGGTAAATAATTATATTCATTTCAAAACTATTTTAATTATTTAACTAAAACACTTTTCAAATTTCATTATATTTATGATCTGTGATATCTCTAAGACTCTTTTTAAAAGCTATATTTAAATTTTAGTTTCTTCTACAAAATATACCATATTTTAATCATTATATCATCATAAAATTAAAAGACAGGACAGAACCTTATGTACCACTGTATATGTTGATATATTGAGCGATAAGAAGGAGAACTAAATGCCATGCTTATTCTTACCAAGCAAGAAATAAAAATGATGTGTTCCTCTGAATAGAAATTAAACCCACAACCATTGTGTTTACAGTCATATTTTACTTAACAATGGTTACAAAAAGTAGAAAATAATTTAAAACAAGCATTTTTTGTTTTTTAATTGAATTCTCACATCTGTATAACATGTGAATGATACTTTAATTTTAATGCTATTATTTATCTTTTTTTAAGGTAAAAGACCATTTGGTGTCTCCATTCTCTACATGGGTTGGGATAAACACTATGGATATCAGCTGTACCAATCAGACCCCAGTGGTAACTATGGCGGATGGAAAGCTACTTGTATTGGAAATAATAGTGCTGTAAGTATGCATAGTGTTATAACTGTACTGTCATGTGTTATGTTGTTTCAAAAATTTGACAAATAGGGAACAGAGAATGAGACATTAGGTTCCTTCTGACTACCCAGCTGTGCAGAATACAGTGTGAAGCTAAAAACTATGCATAATTTTTTAATTACAAAAAAAAACTTATTTCTCACTTTTCTTATATTATCAAAAAAAATTTTTAGGCTGCAGTATCCAGCCTGAAACAGGAATATAAGGAAAATGAAACAACATTGGCTGAGGCTCAAGCATTAGCTATTAAAGTTCTCAGTAAAACCTTGGATATGACAAAACTCACACCCGAAAAAGGTATTAACTGAATTACTAGTACATATATAAAATTACTAACAAAATTTATATATTTATTAAATAAGTTTATACTAATAGTATTTACTGAAATGTGTTAAAATTTAAATAAAATAATTGTGTTTGATATAATTTATAATTAGTACAGTTTTCTTATCAATTTCTAGTAAAAGTATGATCCATAATCTTTTTTTTTTAGTTGAGATGGCCACACTCACTCGTAAAGATAATAAGACGATAATCAGAGTGTTATCCAGTTCAGAAGTGGAAAAATTAATTGCAAATTTTGAAAAGAGTGAAGCAGAAGCTGAAGCTGCCAAGAAACAGCCACCTAAACCATAATTTTATAAAAAATAATACTATGATTCTTATATTTGCACATTAAACACTTTACTTGAAGTTATATTTTATTTCAATTTATAATTATATTTAAGTTAATATCAAACATAGCCATAATAAAATGTTTTGGCTACGTTACTAAAAACAATGATAGTAATACAAACAAATAACAACATTGAAATATACAATACCACATACCTATCCATTTTTATTGCAAAGTTATTTGAATAATTTTTAAACTACTTCCAAGATTTTTAACCAGTTTACTGTCTGTGTCACTACTTATAAGTTTTATAAAACTTGAAATCTTCCACTTTCCACTTGTGCATTTGGGAAACCCCATATCGTTTACTTAAAAGCCACGCAGCAAGATACATCTTTAAAAAAAAATATTGACATTTGGGTGAGGTTTTGATTTATGCCACACATATGTCATGTATGACAAATGACAGTTGACAAGTCATAACAAATACGGTCGATACTAATATTTTGAACAAAACAGATTTTTATCAAGAATTTTTAGTAATTTTAAGGATTTATATAAAAAAAATGGCTGTAGAACGAGCAAAAGTTAATGCTGCTGTAGTACCAAAGAAATCCAGATTAGAAATGAATGTACGTCAGCTTCTAAATAAATGTGAAAAGATGGCAAAAGAGGAGCCTATTGATGCAAACTGCAGACTTCATCAATATGTGAAATCCTTGAATGAAATGATCGCTGAACTAAAAGCTGCGAATGAGTAAGATTTTGTTTTATTGAAACTTTCATTTAATGTTTTAACTAGTTAATGTGATGTTAATGTTTAGTTGCAATGTTATTGTAATAAATTTGACGTTTATTTCCAGAAAACCATCAAAAGATGTTTTAGCTGAGTACATTAAAAGGGGAGCTTTCCTTAAAGGCCTTATTCAAACCGTTAGCCTCAACAGCCCTATGGAAAAGGTTTTAATTAATAATCTTTTATATATAATTAATATAACAGAAAACTGCAATTCAATTTTGCAACCTAAATTCAACAACCAATGTCTCAAATTCAGATATAATTTAGAATTTTATAATGCAGTATATAATCAATGCAATAAGTAATATTGTAATATATATAAGTATATTCTCAGTAAGTGAATTGTAAATTCTATATGAGAATAAATGAATTCTGAAACCGTGTTCTCAGTTTATCGTACGAATTCGAGACAGTGTATAATGTATTTGTGGCGGAACTAAAACGGAGTGGGTTTTCGCCTTTAAAGTCAGACGCTGTCGTGGGAGTGGGAGTATTGATGTGGATCAATTAAAAATTAGATGGATAAAATTATAGGCGGATAAGGGGTTTTAAAAATAATATACACACCACAATTAAAAAATTACCTTTCTGTTTAATTCAGTACCGATCGCAAATTATAGTTGGAACATAACATGCATACTCGTACATAAGTATTAATCAAAAATATCTAATAGAGCATAGCTAGTTTCAATTTCGTGATTCAATACATGAAAAATGAGAACACAGCAGACAAAACGAGGCCTTAAGCGTTATTATATTTTATAAATGTGATAGTAAAAATAATTCGAACAACAAATACCTGTGAAAATCCAAATATGTTTGGCTGATTATTTGCAACACCAAAATTAAATGCCGGAGCTTGCGTTGAATTCATCTCGACATTTTCAAATGTAGCGTTGGGTGCGCCGAACCCTGACGCCCCAAACAGTCCTGTAGACTGAGCAGCCGGTTGCGGCGATCCAAACACATTGGGCTGGGCGGGTTGATTTGGTACAGTATTAGTGAATAGCGGCTGGTTATTTGAAGTACTGCCGAAAATGTTCGACGCGGGCTGAGATGGCGGCGGGCCCTGCGCGGGCTGTGCCGGCAGCGGCTGCAGCGTCGTGTTGAATGACGTAGCCCCGCCAAATGTGAAAGAGGCCGGATTTTGCACAGTGCTCGTTGTCGCACTTGAAGCAAAAACGTTACCCCTGTTACCCCCACTAGCATTAGACCCGGACCACATATCTTTCTTTTGTACTCTATTAAATATATTACCACCACCTAGCGCACTTGTGCTTGAACTGCCGACCATTAAAGGATTTACCGGATTCAGTGTGTTAGATAAGCCATCTCCTCCAATACTAGGTACAGCTGAGAGTCCATTGCCGCAAGCTAACGCAGCCAAAGGATTACCAGTGGTCAAACCACTGTTGTTAGACAGCTCATTATTGTTCACGGAATTATTGCTTAGAATGTTATTATTAACGGTTGTACCACCTACAGTGTTGGCACCCACAGCATTAGTGCCCATGGCGTTGTTTCCTATAATGTTAGCACCTGTAGAATTGCTGGTCACAGCACTATTGCCTAGAGCATTGCCAGTCATGACATTGTTATTTAAAGTATTAGTATTCATCACTGTGTTACTCATAGATGAGCTTCCGATGCCATTATTACTTGACAAGCCACTACCTATAGTGTTAGGGTATGACATGTTGAATTTATCAACTGGCGAGCCGAAAGGCGGCGGTGCACTAAATAACTTTGGAGTATCACTTTTATTTGACCCAAATGTGAAAGGAAATTTAGGTTTTTCTGCTGGCTGCTGTCTATTCTGTGACGCATTGGTGCCAAAGCTGAACAGTGAATTAGAGGCAAGTGGCTGTGTAGCCGTTGCTGTGTTTGTTGTTGATTCTGGTTTTGAAAATAAAGATAAACTTGTTGTTGTCGTCGACTCCGGTTTAGGAAACAAAGCTGGCGTAGAATCTGATTTTGGGAATAACGATAAAGTTGCTGATGTCTCCGTTTCATTTTTCTTGAAAAACGCATTTTTATGGCTGCCACCAGCAGTGTTACTATTCGAAAAAAAAGCCATAGAGGACGACGGCGACTGCGTACTAGAAATTATTGGATTACTCAGAGTGGTAGTTGTTTCTGTGGCAGTTGTAGATTTTGGCTTGTTAAATAGATCGGCAGGTGGTAGTGTAAAATTGTTTGTCGAAATAGTAAATGTACTTTGTGCCGATTCACTTGTTGTTGAATTATTTATTTGTGTCATAGTGAAGGGTTTATCCAATTTCGACAGTGTGTTATTAGATGTTGTTGGTAAAATATTATTTGTTGGCTTTATACCAAACAAGGCCTTTTCTGGTGTGATCTTTGACTTATCATCATTTTCAGTGTTAGGTTTGTCTAATGGTTTTGATCCGGAAAAAGAAAATGCTATGGGAGTGCTTGATGTTAAAGTGGCTACAGGATTATCTTTAGGTATTCCAAATGAAAATGTAGTCTTAGGGGCATCACTAGATTCTTTATTGATTTCAGCTGGTTTCGCAGTAGCCTCTGTAGATTTTGTTTCAGGTGATTTAAATTCAATTTTATTGCCAAAGAACACATTGTTATTTGTCTCGGACTGTTTGTGTTGCGATGCCATTGAGTCTGCCAACTTAACACTTTCTTTTGGAGGAATATTTTGCATAGGGTCAATCCCAAATTTAAAAGATACATTGGGACTGATGCCAAAATTAAAACTTTTATTTCGAACTTCTATCACTGTTCCTGGTTTCTCTGTCTCGCAACAAACACATTTACTTGTATTATTTTCATTGCGTACCATACAGTTTGGACATTCCCACTTACTACTTTGCTGCTTAACAATATGACTTAGTGTGGAGTTTGGTATACTTGAAGTAACATTTGATGAAGTAAGGGTATTATTTAGTTTGTTGCTGTCACTCATGTCTTTTACAACACTTGTTTTACTTTTTTGGTCCACTTTATCAATTTTGTCATTGGAGGCATCAGTAGATTTAGTTTTTGAAGGTTTCTCTCCACCACAGCAAACACATTTATTCTTTTCTTCGTCATTATCAACCCAACAATCAGCACATCTCCATTTTGTTGAAGTAACTACAACTTCCAACGGTTCAGGTTGTTTAACTTTCTCACAATCAGAGCATTTGTCAGACTGTATTTGTTCTTGATTCAATTGAATTTCACACTCTATACATTTTTTTATATCTTTAGATTGATTTTCTTGCCCTTTTTCTAATTGAATTGTAGCTGTCTCAATGGTTTGAGTCAGTTTCAGTATTTTGTTCTGTTCAAATATTGATTTTATATCTTCAACATTTCTTTCTGGACTTTCTGCTGTATTTTCACATATTCCAACAGGGGATGCAAAATTAAAGTAATGACTATCCGTCGATTCATGTGCGTCAACCGCTCCTATACTAATACATTTTTCTGTTGGTACTATATCTGGATCAGTAGAAGAAACTTCTACTTTTTTCTTATTGGGCTCTGGTGGTTTCGACGAAGGAACCTCATTTTCGTGATTTAGATGTGACGGTAAGGAAATATTAAAAGAAAATTTAGGTAAATTATCTTTGTCAATTTGTAATGTTGCAGTTGGGAGATTAACAGTTGGTTCCATTTCCATAACATTTTGATTAGCTTTTGTTACTCTTGATCTAACTTTAGATGTGAATTTGCCTTCTGACTTATTTGAGCTATCACTGAAAATAACATATGTTTGTATATTATTTATGTTTTTTAAGTTAATCACATGAAGTAATATGCATATAAATCATTTTACCTATTTACGGAACTTGCTTGATACATTCCATTCGAACTGCTCTGTGAAGCTATTATCTGTCGAGCGACGCTGGTTGTTTTCATTAGCCTTGACCTTTCTTTTAGTTTTAATACACTTCCAACGCTTGGAACATAGAGCTCCTTGTTTTGCAAAGCTAAAAAGTAAAAAGGTGTAAATACCCAAATGTATTTGTCCAGATGCCAATTAATTCAATGTGTTTAAATGATAATTATCGGTACTTATATATATAAAATAATTATCGGTACTATAATGAAATCGTAACGGATCGGTGTCTATACATGAAAGATATATAAGAAAAAATATTATTGGGGACCTTTATTAATGTGAAAGAACCCAAAACAATGATTTTTAAAATTTTTGTGTTTGTCTGTGCGTTTGTTCACGTTAACCCTTATCTTCATTTTGCATAGTATACTATACATACAACTTTATAAAAATATTCGATCGCTATA
>FAPP01015156.1:0-10225 GCA_001485965.1 Heliconius ismenius | reverse complement strand
TTCAGCAGAAGGTAACAGGTTCTTCAGAACACTCCCGATGCGGTAGAGAGTGGGGAAAAGAAGTGGGGAACAGAGTGTCTTATCACAAGGTTCCCTCTACCTACTCTGCTGTGTGCTGTAAAGCTGATTTTGGATATAAATATGTAGTCAATTAAATTGCTTATAAACTAAATAAAATATTTCTATATAATTTTCAAAAAGAAAGAAAATAGGCATAAAAAAATAACAATATTTATATATATTTTTTATTATAAAAGCTTTTATTTAAGTGTACTTTAAGTAATACTAACATCTTCATCCTTTAGTGAAGTTACTCTATTATCAGTTTTCTGTTTGAAATTGACACTACTTGTTGAATAGTACAATTCTAAGCCACACTTACAAGAATAGGGAATTAAAAATATGTATTGCTTTGGGAATGAACAACCATCATGCTCACAGTAAAAAATTGTACCACTACACCACAAGGCCCCACAATGTATCTTTGTAAGCTTACCATTTTTATCAGCTTTGGGTGGTCTCCCTCTTTTCTTGACAGCAGTAAATTTCTCATCAACAACTTTGGTCCAATCTGCATCCAGTTTTGCCCATTGCGCTTGTTTCAGTCGTGACTTTTCAATAACTTTACTTTTTGATATCTTTACTTTGTTTACTCTGGAAATATAAATTTCAATATATAATTGTATACCATATTCCTCACACACTGACCAATACGTGGAACTCAACACTGCCCTTTGACTTCTTACTAAAGTGAGGAAATAAAATATATACTTAACTGTAATGACTTTAAATAAATAAGCAAACAATATTTTTAACAAAATCACCACTAAAACAGAAAAAAAATGAATAAAGCAATTACATAATAGAACATAAAATATATATACCTGCAAGCTTGAAACACAGCCATACACACATATTGTGGTAAATTAAGATCTATTTCCTGAAATATCATACAAGTAATAAAAATAGCAAAAACAAAATAAAACAAATAAAAAATTAACCAAGCTTAAAATTGGGAAAGGAACAGTACAAAATATCTATGAAATTATTGTTCTCGTTGTTTCTAAACACAAATAAAATGAACATCAGGCATGAACATAAGGCATATAAGATTTAAGCACAGCAGGCAAACAAAACCTTCTGTCTAAACACTTTATTTACAGTATGAACTAGTATGTATAATACGAAAAAGCATCTATTTGAGGCCAGTTGTGGCGCAGGGGCACAAGTGTGACCATAAAACTGGTTGGTTGTGGGTTTGATCCCCACTCGAGGAGATGAAATATTTATTTAAGTTTATATTTCCATTTCTTCCCTCTGGTGTAAAAGCAAAGCGCGGCATTGAGTTCTCCCACTCAACACACAATGCCTCTAGAATTCGGCAGAAAGTGGGGAACAGAGTGTCTGTGTGCGGGATACAACATGAGTACATAAGTAAAATATTTAATACATTACCGTTTTAGATACCCTTTGGTACTGTTCAAGTATTTTTTCAGCTAAAGATTGTACACCAGAACATTGTAGTGAAGCACAAAGAAGTGATAGTGATAGCTTATCACTATTGAGTTCTAGAAGATTTTCAATCACTTTGCGACAGTTCACATATGAAGGACCTTTCAAACCAGAGTATTTTATTGCTGTTTTCTGTAAATGAAATAGTCAAAGTAATAAGATTCATTTTTATTTAAAAGAAGGATTAAGAAAACCAATGTAGTTAATTTATAGAAGTATTAATATATTAATTTATAGAAGTATTAATATATTAACTTATAACGTACATTATCTAGATCAACGCCATAAACAGCTGAAGCTAAATCCAAACAAATAACAGTTTTGCTAGTGTCCGTCATAACGTTGCCCGCAACTGACTTGGCTTGTAATAATCGTTCAAACTCGGCAGCTTTACTGAAATATAAATTCGTTCGTTTTATACATTTCAAAAATTATAAAAATTAAACCGAGAATGCGCTATATACTTTATAACTTTATCTTCGTTGCCGAGACCTAACTTAGATGCTATTAATTTTAAAGTTTTGTTGTATGTAGTCATTATGTATAAGTATTTATAAAGTATTGGAAATAATGTAATTTGGCTTTTCCTTGTTATTAAAATTTCATTGTATTATTGTATGGTTCTTTAAATTGATTTCATTGTATTATTTATTGGACATTTGGAATTAAATGTTATGGCGCCTTCAGACAATTTCAAGTCAAATTGACAGTTACAAATCTGAAAATGAACAGCTGACCATTTTCTTACATTCTTTATTGTCTTTGGTAAAAGATAAAAACAGATGTTAGCGTTTTAGGACATTTTCTGTACAATAAGAATTTTAAAATAAAAACAGGTTTAGGTTTTTTTTATTAGAATTTAGTTTTATTTTATCAATATTTACAATGAGATTAAAAAATATCTGCAATTCATATATTTTTGGTATCTACTTTTAATTACCGTATTTTGTCAGGATTTAATTTTTAATGTTTCAAATTTTACTAATTAAAATAAATAATAAAGAAATATATTAACATAAACATATATAATTCATTGAATTTGCTAATTTTTCTATATTTACTACGTAGAGAAAATAGATAATTATAAATAGTACAAAAGTACTATGATTCAAAAGTACGAAAAAAGTATAAGCTACGAAATAATAAAATTCCCTCACAAATGCACATTTTCGTATTTAAACAATGATAAAAAATCATAATTAGTACGAGTCCATTTGCATCATCTTAATTTATAGTTGACCACGCCCCTTTATCTCTATTCAACAGAACATGCCATGATAAAACACCTCGCAATATCAGTAGGCGACATGTTGATTTTTTCTGTAGGTTCTGTGAAGCCGATACGGATCGCTGTCATTGCTACGAAAATGTCTTTGTAGTTATCAGGGTGTAGGTCATTTAATTGTAGTCTTAAACACTAATCCGTGCTAAATTTTATACACTAAAAACTATTTGAGGAAAGAAGAGGATCCACTCCACCCGAATCAGGGGTGTGTATGCGGTGATGTTCGACCGATATAGATTTGTATCAAAATAATCCGAATCTATTTATAAATATTATTTTCACATCTTTTTCTTATGTTCAAACGTTAATAGTAACGTCTGCTCTATAATTATCTTGTGAAAGTTTATAAATATTACAGTATACCATGGTGGACTCGCGAGATGAGTCGGGTCATTATTTTTGAAGGTTGCCATTTTTAGGGGATATATTTGTGATTTTTGGGCGTGATCGTCGAGAGCTCCTGTTCGCGGGCCCGCCGTGTGTTAAACGCGAGTGTCGATCAAGTGAATAAACAAAGATAGAGTGCATACATATTGGAAGTGCAAGATAGTGTGGTGTTTTCAGGTAGAGATGCAATTGGTGTCAGTTAGTTGGAGATAATAAGAGTGTGGTGAACGATGTGGGCGCAGTGAACGGGCACAGCGGCACCACGGCTTCCTCAGTGGCGGGGGGCGCGCGGGGAGCCGAGTCTCCTTCGCAGGCCAACCAGGACACCGTGGATAACGCCACTCCCACCTGCTGGTGAGTATTTACGTTTACTTAGATTGACTTAAAATGCAGGAAAAATTTAGTGATAATCTTTTTAGAGCAACTTTTAGTTCTATATTTTATCCTGCTTCAAGTGTGTCACTTTTGTAACATATAATATATAAACAAAATATTCTTTATACTTTTACAAAAAAAGGAAAGAAATAACTAAAAAATACCAATGGGTCCATTATCTTAAACACTTACCAATTCTATACCCAATTATAATTTTATAAAAACTGTTTAACAATTTGAATTTCTTTAAATTAAGTTGAACTTTAATAAAAAATGTATGAAGCAATGTATAAATTTATTAGTTTCTCACATTATTAAAAACAAGTTATCAAATTATATTAGAACTGATAAGGTTTATCTCAAAACATTCAATCTTAAAATTTTGTTTCAAAATTTTGTTGAAATATTTATATTAGCTGCTGCCCTTGACATCACTTACCTGCAATTATTGTAATGAAACTGTAATTTGACAATATTTTAAATACTTTTATATTAAAATTGATTTGAAAATAATAATATGAATGCCTTTAATTTGTATTGATAATAGGATAAAAATCTAATTTAAGAACTTGTAATATTCTTTACTAACTAAATTATTGATTGATGACTTAGTAACAAAGAATGTGAATAATCACTGTACTTTGTATTTGAAAAGCTATTCTCACTGAAGTGAAACACTGACTGTGAATATGATGAACCCTCTTTTTAGGGTTCTCCATAACTGTGTTTTTATGGAACTCCATAAAAACATAAAAAAATTAAAATGTAATGTATGGAACAGAGTATTTTAACACTAGATTCTGCCTTTTTATACTTCTAATTAAATAGTATGAAGCTGCAAATTATGTGATAATAATAATAAGACACTATGTCTTTAAATAAACTGCCGCTGTCCAAGTATATATAAATATGTCAAGGCTTAATACAGAAAAACTGTCATATGGTATTTGTTTATGTTAATTATAGTTAATAGATAAATATCATTATATTATATATGTCAAAAATGTCAATATCTATATGAAAATTAATAATGAATTAGTATGTTTGAAACTACTAGTACTACATAACTAATTATTTGAAAATAATATAATAGCATTTTTTTAAAAATCAATTCATTTCCATACTAGGACTGTTGTGGTCATAGTCTTTGAATGTGAATAGGTGTAGGTTTGATTCCCACTCATAGAAATTAATTATCTTTACTGCCTTGCTCTGGTGGTTTTTTTCATCTACCTGCCTATAATATGATAAAGCATTAAGTATGCTATATTTATCAAAGTGCTTTTGAGTTTGGCGAACAAAAATGACAAACTATGTTGTATTTTGTTCACTTTACTGTTTTTCCAGTGACTAATAACATATGCTCAAAGTTAAGATTTTGTAAATTTTCTTACTGAACAAATGATACTTGCTTAACACTTTCCTTATACAATGCTTAACAAAATAGAATATATATTTAGTGATAAGAGAACTACATGTTTTATTCATGAATGTTCTAAAAATATCTTTAATCTCAGACAACTGCAATGTCAGTGTGTAATGAATCACTCGCTATTTTTACAACTTTCCTATTTGTATTGATATTATCCTACTTCTATGTTGGAAGTATTCATGATTTGTATACAGGATGCTTTTTGAAATAATATTCATGTTAATACTATGAGTAGTTTTAGGGCTGGTCTGGTCTACATATGGAAAAAATTGCAATTTGGCAAAATTGCAGTACTATTATTTTCTTATGTTCACATTTCTCATCAAAAATAAAGAAAAAAAAGCATTTTATTTGTTAAAGCAGGAAAATTAAAATAATTCAATCTCTCAAGTGGGGTGGGTTGAAGCCACAGACAATTTTTTTTTATTATTGTTTACTACTAGTACTTTTCCATTGTTATATGTAAAAAAATATATAATCCTTATAAATAAAACTCTTCTGTTACTGAGTTACTGACACACAATGCACAAACAAAACTACTGGACTAAGAATGTCGAGTGTAGAAGGAGAATACTGAAAGAATACTTCTACTTGGAGAGGAAAAAACGAGATTTTCCATTTTACATTCGAAGTTGCGGGCGACGACTAGTATATTCATATAAAATACATTTTTTTACATTTTATTTACAAAAAAAATATTTAAACATGCAAGAAGCATTCTTTATAAATGCCAGTCGTGGTGCAGAAGCACAAGTCTATGACTGAAAACACGCCAGGTTATAGGTTCGATTCCCACGCGAAGAAATGAAATATTTAAAATTTTCATTTCTTCGCTCTGGTGTTGAAGGAAAGCGCGGCGTTGATTTCCGCCACTCAACGCCTCCGAAATTCGGTGGTAAGTGTGGAGCGGAGTGTCTTAACACTGGGTTTCCATGTTCAATCTGCCTACCATGCTACATGCGGGATACAGCGTGAAGCTGAAGCGAGAAGAAGGGGAAAATTTTATGTGCATAGTCCATAATTGTGGCAATATATAACATCTGTAACGGCAAGGTAGGGTGCCATTGTCGTTTAGGATTATTCCTATGTCCCCGCCGTGACACCATTGAAGTATTGTTCCTCTGTTATTTATCACTATCACATGTGCTAATGATGATGCTATACATATTTTACTGCCATACTTGAATGATAACTATTCTTTATAAGTAATCGCTTATTAAGGATTAATTATTATTAATATTTATTTCTTTTTACCCTGCTATAGGGTAGGCAGAAGAAACCTAATGTTAAGAAACTCCATTCCCCATTTTCCGCCGAAATTTTGAGGCGTTGCGTGTTGAATGGTGACACTAGCGCTGCGTTGTTTGTCTTAAATCGAAAATCGTAATAAATAATAATTAATTCTCCCGAGTGAGGATCGAACCCACAAACGATGCGTTTACGCTTGTGCCATCGTCGCACCACGACGACCTATTAATTCTTAGCTCAGCTTAATTGTCAATTCAGAATATTTCTTGCCTAATAGTGAATGAGAATATATAATTTTTTATTTCGTTAGTTGTAACATTTTATTATACATGCCCATTTTCTAGCATTTTATTGCATTTCGAGTAACAGTCCCCATTTTTTCTAAACCTAATTTGTAAGTAAAATTTGAACTCCTTAGCGTAATGTACTACGTTTTCTTAATGCATACTATGAAGCCATCATTGATTTCCTTATAAACATTATAAATCTAAATCTTTTTCGAATCTAAATCTATTTAGTAAATATATGAACGAAAAACACATACATACACGGGCACTAATTATCTGATTTTAAATTATTATATACTTTATATTTGAAAAAAAAAAACTAAATCGTACTAATAATCGTAATTTTATGCTACTGTTCACGTAAGACAAAAAACTCGAATATACATTTATGGGCAGCAATTTTTGGCAACATAATTATTTTTAGTCGGCGGAAAATGGGGAAACGGAGTTTCTTAACATTAAGCTCCCTCAGTTTTCCCAGTGTGTGCGGGATACAGCGTGAATCGAAAAGAATTATTCTTATTAATGAAAGTGCGAAAGGTAAAAGGAATAGGGAAAAAAATTCCCCGATCGAAATCAGGACGAGTCAACAGTTGTATACAAATTTGTCGTTTATTAAGAGATTTCAAAGGACATTATTTCTGTCACCAACATAATTTACTCCAGGTATTTCAAATGTTTCTGGTAATACTCTCTCGATGAACGTTCCTCCCGCTTTCAGCGAAAGAAACGCAGTTATAAGAGATAAATATCTGAAATTTTATTTTTGTAATCAGGGCTTTTTTTTATATATTTCATGTAGTTAGTGCCAATTTGATGGAATTGCAAGATTGTAATAATAAATTTAATCATTTGCTCTTGCTATTGGTTTGCTTTTTTTTCATGCATTTTTATTTCTTTCTTTTTTTTTCATTGTAATCTTTTGCTTTTTTGAGTTAGAAATTAATGTAGTAGTGTCGAATATCTCCTCTTTCTTTTTATGGAAGATAGATTCTTGGCACTATACTATATTACACATTTCTTGTAATAAACACGACAAGATAAAGCAAGACCCTCGTTACACTAATACATAAGTTGCCAATTCTGACATGTAATATACACAGTAATTTAATTGACTATATAAACGTCTAAACTGCATCAAAATACTGAGTCAACATTGTTACCTCGTGGCGCCAAATCCAGGGAATGGACATTGCTGCTTATTCATCACTGCTTAAATTCATATATTTTACCATTTTACTTATTACTTAGTCCAAAATTTCCAAATTTTCTAAATTACATTTGGACATATCCTATTTACCCTAAAGCTACTTTGAACACACGATCAAATGTATGTCAGACAGCACGTAATACTCTAGAAACTGGATATTTGCCTTGTAAATTATTTGGTAATATCTAGACATTAAATTATTGAATGACATGAAATTTGCACTAGCGTTCATTTTGTTTACAACTAAGAGACGCGGTGAATCACGTCGAACCTGATTTTAACTAGACTCACGTCTACAAATGCCGATTCCGCTATAAAATGCAAGCTCATTTGCATTTAAAATGGTTTTTTTTATTATAGTTAAAAATGTTTTTCGAAATAAGTACTTGACAGTTTGTCCACTTTTTAGACGCTCTAACTTACCTTGCGAAGCGAAAATCTAGCTTGTCGAAACTCGAAAACCACTTGCTTGTTCTGCAGAAATATTTATATTTTATCTTGCACATAAATCTGTTACAAAGATTTATAACAGAAATTAATTTATGAGATAAAATACATAATATAATATTCAACGTTCGAAACTGCAATGACGATAAAGTTCCATCAAAGTCTGACCCTTATAGAAATGATTAAAATTTTACAGCCAACGCCAACCTTGGTAGAGCCTCGGCCTTAAAACATTAAGGGTAACTAACTGTCTGAAGATATCCTTATTTACACATTCATAGGGTAACTTGAGGCTATTTTTACTTATCGAAATAGTTTTTAAAATCTTTTTGTTCCTCTATTTTAGGTCTTTCTTATTAGTTTCTCGTAAATAGGAAAATAGTATCTGATCTGGTCTTCTAGTTAAATGATTAACTTACTTAACTAAAAACAATGAGAAATTTCTCGTTTATAGTTCAGCTCTACCTCTCTTCTGTATTTGTAGTACTTTGCGGTGTCCATTCCATTGATATATTAATTGTTGGCACTTTGCAACAAATATAATATATCGTGCTAAGCAAATTTCACAAATTTGGACCAGGTGCTTTTGTACGGGCTTAATGAATACTCTCATATTTTTGGGTTGTTATGTAAACGTCTTAGTGTTTTGGGTAAGTCGTTTGTACACACAATTTATATGCCAGCTTCTATACCTGTGCTCGTAATCTTTTAGAGTGATGTTCTTCCAGATTGTGATTGTTTTAATATTACAATTTATAGTGCTGCTTTTGCTTTTGCTCACTCCTTATAGCTATTGTTAGAATTAGTAAAAAGATTGTTGCCTTATGAGGGCAAGCCTAAAGAAAAGGAAACATAAATATTTGAAGTTAGGTACCTAGCTTTAAGATCGTAAAATTCGACTGCCTCTTACCCTATTTCTGATTACCATAATCATTTCCAGCTGTATACATCACTGATTGTGGCTTATATCAACTGTTATAAGTATTATAGGTCGTGGGCCACCAAAAAGTATAATTTCTTTTGTTGTTAATGAGCCAAAAGGTATAATTGAATATTTTATTATTTCCCAATCTGTCACGAATTTTGAGAAAACCTCTCTCAGTGCTCTCCTAACTCCCTGACCTACCTATACACCAAATTTCAATTTTCTAAGTCGAGTAGTTTTGTCTGTGCGTTGTCCGTTTCTTAATCAAAAACGGACGAGTTTAATTAATTAATTATTATATTTGTTTTGTGTTTTTACATAATTGATTTTAGTACTGCTACATGTATCTATTTTTAAAATTAGATCGCCTTTCCCACGATACAACACGCATTGTTTAATTCTTTATAAATCTCTTAGTACTTGGTTACAGAAAATAATAGATTGAATTTTTCTTTATATTCTTACAATGACAATATACAATTTGTTTGTCTGTTTGTATTTATGAGATTGGAGGTATATGTATTCAATTGACAATCGTTTGATATATTGAACGCTCATTATTAAACTCGATAAAGATGTTTGACGTTGATTGGACGTATCGGGCCGTATTGTATTGTGGGTTCATATCCATCAGAAGGAATTAGTTATATTAATGATAGATATCTTTGTATAAGTGGATAAAAGGCGGCGTTGAATTCCGCCATTTAGCTTACGATTAAACGAATAGGAAGCTAAATACTGAATATACTAATAAAATTGAGGTTGTTTATCAAGTTCTTAAAGATTTTGGTACAAAAAATGTCCAAAAAATATAATTAAATAATTCAACTAATTCAATTCAAAAATCGTTCAACGAAAGGAACTTTCTAATCTTTCGACTATCGCTAAAAATATCATACTACAGTAAAAGTACTAGTCCTCAGTGTATAAAAAAGTATAATAACCAATTAATTAAGTAATAAAACATCACAAAAAATATTTTAAAAGTCGAACGTGTCAAATCGGAAGGGTTCACTAGTGTGACAGTTAATTGACACTAATTGTATGGGACATCCAATAAAATGCAAGTTGTGTGCAGTCTAGCCAGTAGCCATTTATTGTAATTTATATAGACTTT
>FAPP01015152.1:3756-13756 GCA_001485965.1 Heliconius ismenius | reverse complement strand
AGATATATTATCTAAATAGCAAGAACTCCATCTTTTATCTCCAGCGACATGAGTTAAAGCCACACGTACATACATACATAAAATATATTGAAACTTATTGTATACGAACAAAGCTTTGCACTCAAGCCTGCACCAGGCAGAACGCATACGTTACAACTAACTCGCTGTTGTGACCTCACCGAGACCTTACCGTTAGAATACATTTGAATCGATCCTTAATAAGCTATTTCTTACTTATCCAAAGTTGATATGATAGTCACGTTTTGATACCTGCAAAGAAAAATATTCATAATGTTATTATGGAAATTGTACCTCGGAAATGGTTTTTTGATGTTTTGAATTACAAATCGTGGAATTGTTTTGTTATTTTGATATCAATAACTAAAGGTAATTTAGTTCTATCTACAGTGCATTGCAAATATGTATTGTATTTTGCAAGTAGTGTATTGTAATACACCTTTACTCTACGCAATATTTGTGGGTTTATTTTAATTCAGAAACCGAATCCATTCTATAATATTTATGTATTTATTTGTGAGCTTTAAGCTTTATTCCGTTTAGCATTCCACATATAGAAAACGAAGACTCGAGACACATTGTGTACCACTTTCCATCTAATTCGAGACATTGTCAGTAGAATATCAGAATCAACTACCGATATTTGTCTTAGCGGTGTGAAGAAACGAAAAAGAAAGCGGAAGAAACGGAATCGAGTAATAATTACAGTGGCTATTAAAGTGGCTAAAGGAAATGTCTCGATTATAAAGGAACATAGTGTCTTAACACAAGGTTCCCAGGTCCCTACCTTGCTATGTGAAAGACACACCATAATAAAATAATCATTTGCCCGAATGAAAATCGGACTTACAACCTTAGCAGTACTATTACAATAAAAGCAGTAATATTACAAACATAATTAAAAAAATCGTTTTAATTCACTTCTACCTAAAGCAGAAACGAAACCGAAAATTCTAAAAGAATGGTTTATCAGTATACCATCAATGCATAATTTCAGGTGCAACTCATTTATTTCTTAAGGAACCTAAAGCGGCGCTATATTTAACCAGATCGAGGAAGCGTCAGTATTTTAAGTACAAATATTTCCTCGAAGGGTATTTGTGACCATTATCATTGAATGCAGTCACACACGTTCCGCAATGACGACGTTTTAGGTCGTTTACAAGCTTTTATAGCTTGTAGTTTAAAGTTTTTATTTGATTTAATTAAGACCGTCATTGAGCAAGGCAAGTCTCTTATTAATTCGATTTTGAGTTCGTATTTTATTAACAAACGTTATATTTTTTAGTGTCGAGATTTTAACCATCAGATTTGTAGACCAAGTAGGTGTTGCGTTTAGTCTATAGAAGTGTAAAAATTATCACTAAATTAAAATTGGAATACATTATCACTAAATTATCTTTATCTTTTCCATTAGTTGTAAAAAATACACTAAGAGAACAAAATAACTTACATGACAGACATACAAACAAAAAACAGTTTCACATTTTTTACCGTGCTGTATATAATAGACAGAGGTATGTTAAGTTAGTTTTAAAAGATGAGACGCTCCATAGCCTTTAGTACGAGTTACGTATTTTAAGGCCACACTTTATCTATCAGAGTGAAAAAATGAAATGGTATCGAACCCACAACCAACCACCACTGGCGTTCCACTCCGCCATGACGGTAACAGTTTTAAATTGCAAAACGTATAACTTAATCACTCTTGTCACTAATGTTTGCGGCATAGCTATATATAATTATCGACCATTTGTACCCCGTATAGGTTGGTAATCAAAAAACTCAGACTTCCATATTCAACGGCCAAATTAAAAAATTGTAAGTAATTAGAACCAATATTGACAAGGGTATGCATGTTTATTTTGTCCTCGTTTAAATAACTTTAAAACTGAATAATTATTTAGGTAGCCCTGTGGCATCGTGTTATACGGCATACGGCTGCCTTTGATGTAACGATGACGGACAATAAAGAAATAAGTAAATATTATTTTATACAAGAAACAAATTAGTAGGTGATTATTATTTCATTTATTTAGTACCTACTAGGGATCCGCTCGCGGATTCGCCCGCGAAATCGCGCAAGCATTCGTGTAGGATAATAATTATATTTTTTAAATACTCATTTTTTTACTAACCTATGAATTTTCCTAAGGTAGTTTTATTTTTGGGTAAAAGTTTCATGGTAATTGAGTAGTATATAAATAAACTATTAAGTACTTTTGGGGTGAAAGCGTAACAAACAAACTTAAATTGTCATTTATAACATAAGTATGATGTAAAAGATTATTTGTAGGTGGTGGTGGTTGTGGTGTTTGTGAGCTACCCACTATAGTAGGTGATGTTTGTGTTATATGTAAAATTTGTTAATTATAACAAAAATCTACAATCTATATTTTGTACTATCAATTTTCTATAATAAAATGTACTATCAAATATATTTTTAGTTAAAAGTCAACGGCATAAATAATACACTTCGTTGTAGAGCATGTCTGCGTCTCCAGGGTCTAGGTTTTAGTTATTGTTTTACCAGTCCGCTATGATAAATCTACTTAGCATCCAGCCTTTTTTTATATTCATTTTATATTTATAAAAATTTTTTATTATTTATTCTTAGAAGAAAAGAATTGTTCGTTTTTTTACATTTATTTAGCATAGTATATTTTATATTAGATTTGTTTTAAAAATATGTATTTTTTTAAAACAAATCTCGTTCTTAACGAAGACAAAAAAAGTATAAACTAAGTATAGTGTATCCTACTGGGAAGAATTAAAATATATTACGAGAGCACGTAAGTTATGGCTGAAATTGAATAATTTATTAATAAAATAGGGATGTAACCGTTATATAATACAACATGGTCATTAAAAACTGATGCGTGACATATTCGCATCGGTAATAAACCCATTGCACTATAATTAAATACACAAGGCCTTTAATCCAAAAAGAAATCCACCAGAATTCCAAATCGAGGGTCTTTTGAACAACTTCAAAGTTAAGTAACCCCTATGTATCGTAATATTAATAACACGTCATATTACACTCTAGTTCTATAATAATAGAAGTCATTTTTGTAAAACACAACGACAATCTAAGAAACAAATGTTCAGAAGTTCAATTTAGACTGTATTTCCGGCAACACGGGTTACATTTTAAGTTAACAAATATTTAAATTTATTCATTGGACAATACAATCTAAAGTGAGCCCTAAATCTGTCACATTGGGTGTGAATTGCAACGGTCAGGCGTCGCCAGGGGTGCCCAGGCCGCGATTTTTCACCGCGTTTCGCTGAATGACGCCTGTATATTCTACTAGTTAAGTGACAGATGGATAAAGGCTACAAACTATTTATTGTGCCATTACAGCTTGGTTGCCAAATGCCGCTCAGTGCTTGGGGTTGACAGTTGAAAATTGCGCTCTTATCCAAACGGGTGTGCTTTGTGCACCAGATTATTATACCATTGTATAAATGTATCTATTTGGAAAGTTATCGGGACGTTATTGTCGTTTTATACGTTACGTATTGACGTCCCATAAAACGGGACGAAAAGCAATTTGTTTTTATTGTCTCAACCCTGATATAAATTTCAATCTATTTATGATGGTTATAAATAAAAAATGTTTCTATTTCGATTGAGGATACAACTTTTGATCTGATTTTTGCATAAGTTGAGGCTTTTTATTGCGGGAAAGTGGGTCATAATTGAGACGTAAAGCTGCCAGATAATGTTCACCATATTTGTAGCCGGCATAAAGTACCTACTTCTGATAGCCTCAAAGTTAAAAAACATGTGAACTCTTGATATGAATTTTATGTTATTCGATATTTTAAGAAAATACAATTCAAATGTTGTGGTAGGCAATACATACAACTTCTTTTTAAGTATTGGTCTATCTTTTTGGCATATTCTTATTAAGTGTTTAAACAAAATGACCAAAACAGGTGAAGCCTCTGATTGTCACGTGTCCATCAATTTTAAAATAGTAGTAGTTAGAACCTAAAATTCCAGTTACTTACATAAAATCTCAATAGAACATAACATTGCTAAAATAATATTTTTAAAGAATCAAAATCTGCCATCAACATTACAGGACCATATTAACGATGTAAAAATATGACTTGATTAAGAAAATTTTTCACCCCACGAGACAATTGAGTCACCGCTATCCCGAACTGACAGTCATGATAGTTAAGTGCTTACGGTGCCAATAAATTTTACACCATTTAATAAATGTCACCTCCCATGCGGGCACGGCGTCGTATTTCATGTATATTCACATATTATTAAGCACTTAATATGTAGAGACTTGAGATATTTCGAATAATAATCTCAACTGAGAATCGGTTTTAGTTATTGTCTATGGAATTGAATCAGGTTTATACTTAAGCTTGATATAAATTCAGTATATATGTGTTTGATATTAAATTTGAATATTTATTTTGTTAATACTTACAATGACTATAAAGAAGAGAGGAGTAAAATTAAGACTTTACTAGGACTTGATGACAACTAATTATTTGTTTATTATCAATGTGGTCGAATAAGCGTACCATAAATGTACAATATTTTTTTTGTAAGGCTAGTAACAAAATGTCAATATATAAAAATTGAGAAGTGTCTGAATTCACAAAAGTTGTTGGTTTAATTCTCATATTAAATTGTAAATAGAATAATTACTAGTCTGTATGTAAATAACGCAGTGATGGGTCCCTTACTAAGTCTCTTTAGACACAGTAAAATAAAATTTTCTAATTTTATTAGCGAAAAGATATAAAACAATTATTGTCATTATTGAATGAAATTCTATTCAATGTTGTAGGAACGCCGTCGTAAAAACCAAAGCAATCGCCCCACTTATAGCCTATTCAAATAATAGTCAGCAAATTTCCTTTTCATTCAAACCAGTCTATTCATATTTCTTACAGAAATATATTATAGAATAATTTTGATTAAACAGACAATAAATATTTATGGGTAAATAGTTAAGTAAGTTATTTTTTTTCAACTCAAGGATATATCTTGATATGGCACAGTAAGCAGGTAATCTAGTGATATCTAATAGATTGATTAATATTATGGAAACAACATACATATACATATATATATAGTTTGTACCAGATAAAATCAACCTACGGTATCCAAAGAACAAGTGAAAGCAATACAAAAACCTCTGCGCTACAAGGAATTCCAAACTTTAGCGCGAGAAAATAAGCGTGGTTAATACCAGTTATCACTTCCAAGAGGCTGAGCCACAAAGTCGTTACTATGCGATATTGACTGTCGTTAGTTTGTCTATGACAGTCGTTAGAATGTCCTGACATTATTTCTACATCATTTAAGGTCGGTCAATGCCGGTGTCGTGATGTTATTAATTGATATCAGTGTTGGTGTACATTTGTTTCTATTTAGCAAGTCAATTGTTAAGTGTGATTAATTTTTATTTTTATCGTAGAAAATATTGTTTTTTAAAATGTTTGGACTAAAGTATTATAACATTTTGCTAACTTAATTATCATTAAAAAGTATTAAAAAATTCATCATCTGTATTTTATTAAATAAGTTTTTTACATTAAGAGTAATATATCATAAATGTCGACCTAGATACATACACAATTGAATAAAAATTTCAAAATTACAAACATTCCAATCTAGAAAATGATTAAAAACTTATAATTTACGATCTCCTCAAACCAGAAATTGAAGTTGCAAATGATGAATGAGGCATTTTGTAATAGCTACCAATAAATACTGATACTGCAGAGACAAATATCCAACTGTCAAATAACAAAACGTAAACATTAATTAGAGTGCGATGACAGCCATTCTCATCAGAAACAAGAAATGAAATCACGATATCTCTAGACCATCTATTCATACGATTTGAAAACAAGTAGTGGTGTTATTCAAATTGCTGGCCTATAATAAATCAAACTACTCAAGGGTTGGATCAGATTTATGAGCCGAGTTCAGACAAATTCCGCTTTTGTATGTTTTCTGGAATATTAACGTGGTGACATTTAAGTAAATCTTATTAATATGATAAACGTTTTTTGTTGTAAAATAAAAGGATAATGTGTTATTTAAGGCAAATGAGGAACTTAGGTATAAGGCTCTGCATTCTCAACTTCAAAAATATTGAATAGTTGGTGGCAGAACGCAACAATGTTTTTTATCTAACCAATCCTAAAAAACATAGTGTTATTAAAAGTCTACTTATGAATCGAACTTCAACTTAGAACCACATACAATTAAATAACAAATGAAAAATGTTATAATATTTTATCCCTTATCAAGTACAGAATGCTACATGCAAATTTTAAACAGTAAATATTCCAAAGGCGAAGCAAAAAACGTCCTCACCTCGAGGGATGCGCCTGAAGATAATTATGATATTGTAAAAGAAGCGAGACTGAAGAACTTTAAATATATTGTAACATAATTACTTTGTTGCGAGTATTTTTATGGACTTTAACAAAAATACTATAAGTATTTTATATAATGAATTAAAAATTTTATGTAGTCTTCAAAAACTCAACGTCCTTTGTCTTGTGTCGCGTAATTGTTCTTCATTTATGTTTCTCCGACATTTTGACCCTTTGTTTTATGACTTTTTCATACGCAATCCCGATGTAATCTTCAACTGATGTTATTTTTTGTGTCATCACAAGAGATTAAATAGCTTATTCTGAACACACAGTAATGCTCATTTAAGGACTTTGAAATCAAATTAAAATCAAGTCATCGAAGTGGAAACGATAGACGGCAAATCTTATGGCCGTCTCCCTTCTGCGAACGTACGACCAATCAGGCGGACCGAACACCAAATGCATACAGATTATAACAAACTTATATTAGCTGTGTACATAGACTTTAATCGGCGGTGATAGAATTGATTTTAATTTGACATGGCTGATTTTGTTTCGCGCGGCGGTTTACAAAGAATAAGCGTTTAGACTCGGCATTGTTCATTTTGATAAGAATCTAAATGTATTGACCGAAGAGAAAAGTGTTCGGTTGAACGTTTTTGGGATATTTATGGGTTTCTTATTCACTGAGCATTTAAATGGTGATGATGGAATTAATGTTATTTGTTGGTATTCGACCTATGATACTTTGCTATTTTTGAATTTAGCGATACGCGTAGGCCGCGCAGGTCAAGAATTAATTTTTGTTTTATGTGTTTTAAAATCTGCATACAATGAACAATGCACCGGCCAATAACGATGGAAGCTGCATATTTTATTTTGAAAATGTAAATTGTTAATGTGTCCTTGTTACTGTCGTCATAGACGCGGTGGAAGAAGAAATTCAACAGAATTTTTGCTGCAATTTTTACCAGAATAAAGAAAAATTTTACATGAAATTATTTTAAAAGTAAAATCTAAGTGTTTTTTAAAACAAAGTCAGTAAAGTTAGGTTTTTGAGGTAATTTAAGTTAATTTTAATGTAATTCTGTAATGTTAATTTTGGGAGAATATAAAACAATACAAATAAATAAACTAACGTAGCATACGTTTAAAAGCAGTATTTAAAAACTATTCGGATTGTGTGTGATCTTAATAAACTTGGAGCGATACATGACTTTCATCTTTTCCAGAATCCCTTCTGTTGCAATCCAGTCTATGCCATTCTATCCCTTGGGATTTTGCATTACGAGGGAGTGTAGTTAAGCGTAGGGGAAATAATTTCGTGCTTATATTTTTAATGTATCCAGGCTTCAATAGAAATATTACTATTTGGTCTATTGTTAAACAAAGTATTATTTGAGAAGGGTTGGACAGTGGACTGCACATCTACTGTGCAAAGTCGTATACGTTCATACATTATCCTTTTAAAAGAATGACGAATGAGTTTTTAAACCATACATCAAAATGGGGTTTATATTTAGATATTATAAATAACAATACTGTGACTCTCAAAAAATATAAAAACAGTATATCTCGTCTTCTAAATTTAAGACTTGCAGAAAATTTAATGAAGTTTCCTGATTTCTGAATTTTACATTGAAACGGGCCTAAAAGCCTGCATGTTTTAACGGAGGGTCTATAAAAGTCCTTTCCGGGCGCCATGTTTCAATTAACTACGCACGTGAATTCGTTCGAATCAGCTTCCGGTTTGTTATCGTGTAAATGCTTCGGTACCAAGTGATCGTTCGCAGTTATCGAATTCCCTAAAATTAGCTTTGTTTGGTTCGCAAATGGTATTATCTCTTTTGAAAACGTATTTTTTAATAATATACATGTGTAAAATTTTATATCCTTTCAAAACCTGAAATATTTTACATATTTAAAATAGATTTATAAGTAAGATTACGATTTAATTCAAAATAAAGCAAAGAATTTAATTACGAGAGCTACAATAACATCTGGCAGGATAACAAAACGATATACCCTTAAAAGCTTTTAAACAAAGTAGTTCTAACGAATGGTGTTCGGCGAAAATTTATTTCATTTAAATCTACACAAATAGCACTCGCCTCTACAAGTCGACACCATCAATAAGCATCTAAAGTACCTGAATTATAAAGTAAAATCAAAACAACTCGGTTATACTAAACTGAAGATCTTGGAGATTATTACGTTAACAATAGATATGAGAACTTTGTTATAAGCTCGAGATCCGTCAGTCGCTATCTCGTAATGTAATGCTAATGTAGAGATCAATCTACAATTCTGGAAGTCTAGACTTAGTGTCAGACAATCTGACTGATACAAATAAATCCTACTTGAAGTTCTCAGTGAGATGGGATTGCATTACAGCTAAGTAATCCTAATGCATTTGGCTGTGATTTGAGTCGCATAGCAAATTAACCTATTTCGTGCTGGTCCTTGCAAATTAGGTATTGCACAAGAGAATATCGTTACTTTGCTAATTTGTTTACTTTCGCTTGCTTTCTTCTTTTAAATTGCTTCATCAGCTTTCGTTTTCTTCTTCAAATAAAGTTTTTACTAAGAAAGGCTCCAATATTTTGACTACACATTAGGTTAATCTCAACAAACAGAGGTACACCATAGAATTATATTTAGTACTATATAATTTGATAAACTTAAATACGATCTGTATTGTTTGAATTACTGTTCACCGCTTCACACCTCTCAAATAAGAGGCCGTTGAACCCACAACCCCACAAGGGTGCTCGCTATTGTTCCAGCTTTTGATATTTGTAAGGTGTTAAAATTACAAAGCACCGTCTCTGAATGAAATTTACTTTACATTTGGTTTGATGTTACACTCATCGTAAGTGCCGCCTTATCATTTGTATAGTACTATTATTTCTTGGTTAGAAAGGGCTTATTTCTAAGACAAATATAGCTAACATTTTGTAATATAGTGTTTGTGATAATTTTATATGTGACAACGTTACGGTTACGGTTACGTGTAACCTGTGCATAATGTTTTACCACGTTTGTTTAGTAGTTCTAAAAATATAAAAAAAAATCTACCCATGACATTTTATATAGCTGTAGTATCAGAAATTAATAAAAAGTTATATGTAATACATTAACTTCACTTCGTTTAAGTACATATATAAACATATTATGTTTTTATCAGTTTCGTCAACGAATTTAGCAAATACATTATTAACAAGGTGTCATTTATTATTATGTATTCGTGGTATATAAGGAGCAAATGTAACAAAATTTATAATCATTACGTGAGGGAGATGTTTTGAATAGCTCTGATTCTTAATGTATGTAAATAATCGCTCTTCAATTTCATCTTCTGTATATTTGATTTGAACAAGAGATCCTTTGATTTCACAAGTTTTGATATTACATTCAAAGTTCTTTGGAGAGTAGCGATTGTAATAAATTATTCTATATACATATAATTATAGTATAATCAATCACTACCTCTCTAACTAACCTCACGAAGGATGCCGTCGTGACGCAGAAGCAAGTGTGTGGTTTGAGGCGTAACTGTTGTAAATTCGACCCCACTTTAGGGAATAAATAATTTTTATTCCCTTGCTCTAGA
>FAPP01015108.1:3405-14972 GCA_001485965.1 Heliconius ismenius | reverse complement strand
CTTACAGAAGTCAGTTAAAAAGTGTTTATCTTTGGTTTTCTCTTTCTATCCTACTACATAAGGATACATATGAAGCTAAACAAAAAGAATATAAAAGGTTCAGTTTTAAGAAGGTAAGGCTTATTTTATAACAAATTTTAAGGTTTTAAAGTTTAAACTTCCTTTAGCTAGTATATTTTAGTTAGTTTTACTATGTATGTATCTGTTCATCAGATGTTCAATTCATAATATAGTATAATACAAGCATGCATGTAATAATATTATTACATTCATGTACAGCTGTTCAGCATGATGGGGATTTCTAATATTACAATAAAAAATCTGGAATATCTGATGAAGGATATTTTTTTTTCCAATTTCAATCAACAATTGAAAAACCTATATGACACAATAACATTTAACTTGTCTTTAATTTCCCCTTTCCTGTTGATCTGTCACCTAATGATTGCAATTTGTGTGGAAACCAAATAACACTTATTTGCCACCAGGTTCTCTTTACTCACCTGCTGCAAGTTTCAATAACAACTGAAAATGTTAAATGGAAAAAGTGTGGCAATGGTCATAAATTTGTCACAAGGATGCGGGTGGCAATTAGTGTATTATATAGAAGTCATAGTAAGTGAAGAAGTTAATGATCATACAAAAGCCTGAGTTGGAAGCCACACCTTATTCCTTGCATTACAAAAGACAAATTAAAATTATAAGTAATAATTAAATATATATTACCTCTTAGTTGGAATATTAAGTTCCTTAAGCCTTTTAATTCCATCAACAACAGCAGCTTGTGCCTGTCTATGTATTAAATTTTCTCTTTTAAACTCATTCAGAACTGGGTCTTGAGTTGGGTCATACAAGAGGTTTCCTTTAGTATTCTCAGTTATGTTTCTGTAAAAATAAAAGAAAATTATAATAAATCCAGACACAGACCTAATACCCATCAAAAAAAAAGTTTAATTCAAATGCATTCAGTAGTTACAAAGGTGTGCATCTTGTATGGAAATAGACAGAATAATGATTTATTGCAATTTCTTTTTTTGGATAATACAAAACAGCTATATCTTACTTTCTTCTTTGTGCAGTTTGTTGCATTTGCAAGGCAACGTCAGGTGCCATAGGGGCTACTGAAGTCATCAAATCCAATGTTTCCACCCATGGCAATTTTAATTCAAACTCTTTTAGTTTTGCTTTAATATCTGCTACATTATTAGTATATTTTTTCTCTACTTTCTCTATTTCTTCATTAAGGCCAGGTTGCAATAATCCTTTTGCAAAAGCTTCTTGTAACTAGCAAAAGAAATTTGTAATTGTTAACTTAATATTCATTACTTAGAATAATATTAATACTTATTTATATGCATATTTTACCTCTTCATCTGAGTCAATGTCTGATTCGCTATCGTTTAAAACAAAATCACTCATTTTAATAAGTTTATTCGCACTAAACAAAGCTTTGAATAACCTCAAAGTGTTAGCAGCACTTTATAAACAACGTGTGAATGACAGACCAATAAAAATTTTAAAAATTAAATCGCTATATACACTGGTCATTCAATATGGAATGGAAAAATGGAATGTTTCCTAAACTATTTATAATTAATTTTATAATATTTTAAATTATTATGTAAGTTTAAATTTTATATAAAAAGTGTTTTATTCATGTGATATTTATTGCTGAGTTGACATTCAAAAATATGATAATTTAGTTATTAAAAGTAAGCATTAATAAAAAAATAAACAATGTTATTTATTTTTTTAAAAAATATCGATTATTTAGTTTTGTAGATCTTAATAAAAGTTCAGTGCTAAATGTACAACATCATAAGTTAGTTCTGGCACGCCTAAAAGGTATAAATAACAAAGATCTGATGCGAGATATGCTGTCACAGATAAAACAACAGTAAAAAATATATCATTATAATTTATCCACTTACAACACTACAAGTGAATAAAAAAATATATTTACAAATCTTTTATGTGATTAATGATAAATTGAGTACCATTATTGTATAGTTGTGTGAGGCCGTCGTGGCGCAGCGGCGGAAGGATGTTGCTGTAACGTGACGGTTGTGGGTTCGATCCCCATTCGAGGATGTGCAATATTTATTTACGTTTATATTTCCATTTCTTCACCCTGCGTTGAGTTCGGCCACTCAACTCGCAATGCCACTAGAATTCGGCAGAAAATGGAGAAGGGAGTGTCTTAACACTACGTTCCCTCTGCCTACCCTGCTGTGTGCGGGATACAGTGTGAAGCTGATTATTGTTTTTTTTTTCGTATATAAATATCTATTTTTCACTCGCTACTTCGCTTGCGTGGTCTTTATAACTTTTGCAATACTACACTATTTACCACCCATTGTGCGTAAATAGTTCCAGAAAAACAATGATACTAATGAAGTTATGTATAGGATTATTTATTTTACCGCATAATTCCTTGTAATTTTTAAAAAGTTAATAATTTTAATACTTAGATGGAGTTATATTTATTGTAAGTGGCTGCATAAACCAGTCTTTCTAGTTTCCTTCGAAATCCTGGGTTTACGTCGAAATCATCATAACATTGGAACTGGAAAATTATATAATTTTAGTACGCTAGCACTGTAGTATTCGGAAAAGACAAGGCACGCAAGCTCCTATATAACCGTACAGTAGTACCGTATCCAGATTGTGAGGATGATTTTAAGCTTGATATTTATATCCATTGAGATTTTACTGGGCTTCTAGCACATCTGATCTTCATTTTTCTGTCAACAGAAAGTTTCCAATTTCTCCCAATAGATTATAATAATATTCCATACCAGATAATAAAACCTTTAAAATATACTAAATACCTATATGTTGACGATGACTAGTAAGCATATAACAAAAAGTTTAAATAAAATCCATTAATTACTTATTTATTGGAAGACGAACAACAGATAGACAGACATTTAAAAAAATATAACATATATTCTGTTAGATACACTTTAAAAAGAATCTTTAGATTTTTTATAGCTTATATTTGATTTACAGAATCGGGGTAATTATTATATATATTTTCAAAATTAATTGTTATTTTCTCTTACTATATTTATAGATTTCGGAAAGATTTTAAATTAATTTAATTTATAGACTCTGTTGTTATATTATTTGGTGTGATTTTGTTATCTATATAAATTTAGATTATTTGTGGTTAAATAAAAAAAAGAATTGTCTATAATTTTCATCATAGTCCATTCCATAGATTAAATTGAATTTTTTCCTAAAACATAACATCAACTGTATAACTTTTAAAACATAAAAATTAAATTAATTGCATAACACAACAATTCTAAATGTATTTTTACTTATAATTATAATATTTGAATTTTAACAAAGAATGAAATCCATATTATTGCTTATTTCTTGAATAAAAAACTTATAATTTATAATTGACCGGAAGTTCAAAGTACTTAGACATGTTCCGTGAAACCCCCCGTTGTTTTGTATCAAGAAAATGCAATGGCCGCCATCTTCGACTCTTGTGAATGTTTTGGTCGTAGTTTCGGTTTTTAAGGCCTTTTTCGTTTGTGCTATGCAAATACTGGATAAAAATAGTTTCGCTACATCGTAGACGTTGTTAATTCATTTGTGCAAAGGTGAGTTCCCTTTCCTTCATTATTTTCTGCAAAAGTGTTTACATCTGGATTTCGTAGCCTAACTTTTGTGATGTCGTCTTTTATACGTAATTACTTGTGGTGGTACTCTTACAAATACAAATTATTTACTATTAAAGCGAGATTTAATTCAAATTTAATCTTTAGAAACATTATAAATATACAAACCTCATTTTCGTATATATTTATATATTTCACCCCTTTGTTACTAAGCGGGATAGATAAACCCTTATTACTTATTGTTTTGATTCTGTATTTTCCCAAAATATTACCTATTTTCACAGTGTTTTCCATTTTAAGGTTAGTGTTTACTTTTTTTGATGTTTAGAGACATTTCAGTTTTCGTGCCACAATAATGGCGGCAGTGGATTTTAACCTATCTAAGAAATTTTCTTATTTACGCTTGAATACCATATGTTATTATATATTATTTTTGCTGTTATTTCTTATATTTTCTCGTAGGAAACATTAAAAATGTGACTTTTGACTATTTTGTGGAACAATGACCTCGACTGTCATATCATATTTGTGGACTAAAAATATGTTCACAACATAATTATGCCGTCAAAACTTATGAAGATTAGGAAAGTGGATCGATAAAAAGTCGATTTTCGATTGCAGTCATTTGGAATAATTTTGGAGGCCGGGAGCTCTCCATCGCATCTTCTCGGGTTGGACCCAAGATGCTATTCACAGCATGTCAGCTACATCAGAATATGAACCAGCGGTCCGGCAAGTAAGTCTCGCACCCATTTTATATCATAATCAGCTATAACATCATAGATAATTATTTACAGGTATGCATTATTTATTTACATAATGAATGTACCATTAAACTATTTATGCAACTCAATAGTGTTAAAATGTTATTATACTAGTTATTTATTTATATTTCACATATCTATATTATATAAAAAAATAAATTGACAATGTTTGTTTCAAAGTTTTATTATATTTGCATTTTCTTAAAAATCTTAAAATATTTGCCATGTAATTTTTACTGTAATCAAAATAAACTACTATTAAAAATCTATATGAATGCTCCAATTACAGGCTTACTTAGTTTGGAAGAAATAAAAATTGATTCTTGAATGTTGTCTCATTAAATCCTTTAGCCTATTCTATTATATTTTATAATTTCAGTAAATAACTATGGTAAGTATGAACTAATTAAGAAATATTAATCATTTTTGATTTTAAACTTATCTCAAATTTAGCTGAACAAGGGAATTTGATATGACATGTTGTTCCATTATTCAAACACTTTATACTATACATGCTGATTGTATGTTAATAAATTCACTTTGAGTCTATGGAAAAACTTTCTGAAACTTCCAACAGTTTGTACTATGTATGTTTTATTAAAAGTAAAATTATGTTGTATTTGTAACCTATAATAACATCATAATAGCAATGCGAATGATATTGTATAAATGTTATTTGTATTAAACTGTGACTAAAATTAATATATATTGTTATAGGATTACGGGCCGACCACCTCCAGTGAAAATATATATGAACATGTGTTGGATCACAAATTAGCAGATACAATGGATATATCTAGTGTTAGGACCCCTGTTCTAAGGGCAGTTACTGTCTCACCCACTCAAGGTGACCCTGAACCTGATTCCACTAACCCTGAAAGTATAATTAAATCAGTTCATAAAGTTGACAAAGATATAGAGTATCATATTAGTGAGAAAAGGTGTAGTGCAGAGATGTCTGTTGATTCTTTGCCCCGTATTGTTAGATTTGAAGAGACAACAATAAATAATGTGGGGCGCATAGCCTACCCTCTAATACAAGAGGCAGACGATTCAGATGGAAACTATGTAGAGAATGCTGCCACTTTAATACAAACTCCATTAAATACAGCAATTGTGCAAAATGTCGGCAAACTACCCCAAAATTTTACTATTAATGTAGATGCAGCTGTTGGTAATATTACAGCTATACAGAATGTTGGTCAAGATGTTGCAGGCAACCAAACACTATGGCTACCCACAATACTTGCTACCAGTGCCTCAGATGATAAAAATGAAGAGGATCGGCCCCCAGGTGTCTCACAGATAATAATTACAAGTGAAAGCTATGTCAATGATACAACCCAGGCTGGTAGGAGGACAAATATAATAACAGAAACTAGCTATATTAGTCGACCTAAGACATCTAAAGTTCAGATTTTAAGTAATATATCTTTACCAAAAAGTGCAAATTACTCTCAATCATATACAGCTCAGGGTAAAGACATTGCTGCACCAGTGTATGGAACACAAAATCATGTATATAAATTGAGTGCCAATGTATTATCTCAGAAACATTTAAATAATGCTATGTTAAGCACAAAACCCCCGAGAAACCAGTCCCTAATAGGTGCTTCCTTATCTCCAAGTGTTATAAATAATAGCCCAATTAAAAATGTGCCATACAGTCACATATATTCTAAAAGCACAAATGTAAATAAGGTTAATAATGGTGCTAATTTAAATGCAATGGTGGCTGCTTCGTCAGGAAGTACTCAATGCCACATCCTGTCTAGAGTTGTTTCGGGACCCAATAAAATATCAGTACATTCTGGAAGAAAATCAATTAATACATTCAAGGGCTCAAAGAGTTCTCAAATGTCTAGCCAAAAGCAATCAAGGTCTATAAAGATCATTCAGCAGGCGGGTACTGCTAATAAGTCTGAAAGTAAAGCCTGGCCTGTCGCAAGTGTTACATATAAAAGCTCCAGTGGTAACTATTTAGAGTCTAATACATCGAAAGTGATACAAAAAGTTGGCAGTCCTACGCATAAGGCGCAGTCGACTATGACAATACAAAAGGTTCCCAAAGGAGAACGTCTAGTACTACAGTCTCCCTGTGGTCCGGTACTTTTATCTACGGCTCCGATAAGCACGAATTTGCCTAAAGGTCCTCATTATGTGCAATCTGGTTCTACTCCTAATTTAAGATATGTTCAAACATATGGGCCGGAGAACCAACTGTCGACAGTTTCCCAAGTTTCTGCCAATCAGCAGCTCACTGCTCAGATATTGCAGTCTTTGTCTCAGCCTAAGTTAATGCTGCAAAGTCCTACACCGATACATCCAACAGTTAATATAACCCCTGTTCCGATTGTTGAGGAACCAGAGATTAAGCCCATTAATCAAAAGAGGATTGTATTGTAAGTACTAAATATCATTTTGCTTATTTTTGCATACTTTAATTGTAATAAATAAGTTCTTAATCGTCAATTTTATATAGATTGTTTTAGAGATGATAATATAATATCACATTGTAATATTGCTTTAACACATTTTACATGTTGTACATTATAATTTTATAACAAATTATTTTTTCAGCGGTGACAAATCAACGCTTCTAACGGCTGATGATATTATCGGCGTGGAGGAACGGCCTAATCTATCAGAAGAGTTGCTTCGCTATTCTTATCAAGCACTAGCTCTTATTATGCTCGACCATACGTATGCATTGCCTGCGCAGAAACAACCTGTTAGTCCTCCAACTACGACAGTGGCAGCCATATCTCCAGTAATAACCCCTCCGGTCACAACAGCCCCCATGAGTCCCTTAAAGACCCCCGCGCCCTCCACTCCTCTTATAGCAACTACCCCCACTGAAATACCACAAACTGTCTCCACTTCAGTGCCAGTGGTCCCAATCCCTGTAACGAGTGTAGCTTTCGTAGCTGCACCTAAGCCGCCTCCACCCCCACAAGATGATGATACAGCATCCATCATATCATCCGTAGAAGGTGATAAAAGACCGCCAGCTCCAGGCGGTAGTGACACTGAAACAGCGCCAGAAGGTGAAGAAGAGGGTAAAACACGTTGTGTGTGCGACTTTACCCACGACGATGGTTATATGATCTGCTGTGACAGATGTGGGGAATGGCAACATGTAGACTGTATGGGAATAGACCGAAATAATATACCAGATGCATATATGTGCGAGTTGTGTCAGCCGCGATCTATAGACCGGCGACACGCGCGCTCCATACAACTCAGGAAAAGAGAGGAGCTCAGCGCTTTAGGGGCATCTGACTCAGACTCTTCTGAATGTGACCGATCTGGACAAAGAAGGAAAAGGCTACTCACTGTCACGACTTATACGAACACTAGCGGTTCATGTGTTACCACGTATAATTCAAACTTGCCAGTGCTGCCGCCCTTACCGCAGCCGACTTTAAATTTACCCAAGCGTGGACCAAAGCGTCCTAAGAAAGCAGAAGTCATTAGAAAAGGCACGAAACGAAAACTTTCTGAGAAGAGAGTGAAGCGGAAAAAAGAATTACTGTTAAACAGAAGTAAATATAATAATTCTAATAGCTTATCGTCAACTCAATCTCACTGGAGAGATTTATATGAATTAGCCATGACGAATCACTACAGCCCAGAGTTAAGAGCTAAAATCATGAAGTACAGCAGCAAATCAGGCAATTCTCCGAATATGGCGTCGGCTATAACGGCACACTTATGCACAACAGTGCCACACGCCGGCGGCAAGATTCTTATAGCAACGAAGGACCTTAAAGAAAACACTCCCGTCATAGAATTAAGAGGAAAATACATGTTGTCCAACCAACACAGACCGCAATTGCAAAACTCAGCTCGGGCTGGGAGTCAGAAACCGGGACCGTTCGTATTTTTCTACAGATTACCTAAAGATAACACTCAAATATGCATAGATACGAGGACGTATGGAAATGAAGCAAGATTCGTTCGACGTTCGTGTAAACCTAATGCGGAATTACAACACTGCATAGTGAAAGGAACTCTTCATGTTTATTTGGTGACGATTAATGACATACCGTCTAACACAGAAATTACGGTCGGTCACGACACGAACGGAAGCAAGCAACCGTGTGCTTGCGGGAATCCTAAACATTGTAAAGTAAATGGCCTCAGTTCTTTAGTTAGCAGGAAGAGCATAGACTATCCGCAAAGAGAGAAAAGAAGTAGAAACAGATGCTTCAGTTCATCATCGTCGCCAGTTTCTCCTCCACTTGCTCAAATCGCCACCACTCCGGTTAGGGAACAGTCGCCGCCGTTCTCTGTTATTAAAGTGGGAAAGAAATCACCTATCAAACACGAGTATCCGCCAATGTCCCCCGTTAAGGAAATCAAAGAAACTGTTCTATCCTTAGATTTTCATTCACCAGTAAGCCAAAAGCATGAGCCAATTATAGATTTCAAGGAGGATCTTAAAGAAGAGGAAATGGACTTAACAGCCAAAGAAGAAATGAAACCCGATATTGATGAACCAGACTTTGTAAAACTAGAACCTCCGATAGAGGAAAACATGAATATAATCGTAAAAATTGAGAAAATAGAAAATATGGAGGAACCCGAAATGCCTCCTGAGCCCGATCCGGAAATTGATACTCCCGACATCAAACCGGAAGATTTAAATATTAAAGAAGAGCTTGCAACTCCTATATATTCTGAAGATATCGAGCCTGAACGAATGGAAAAAATTGAGAAGGTGGAAAAGGTTGAAAAAGTCGAGAAAATCGATAAAATTGAAAAGGTCGAAAAAGTCGAAAAACTAGAAAAAGTTGAGCAAATTGAAAAGATTGAAGAGAAGATAGAACCAAAGATTGAACAAGAGAGACCGGTGACAAGGGAGTTAACTGCAAAGTCCGCGTGTCACGACAGATCGTCGCGGTCAAGTCGAACGACTTGCACCAACCAGGAGTCTTTGGATGATAAGACTGACGATTCTCAGGACAAAGTACAGAAACCAAGCAAAGAAAAGGATAAAAGGAAAATGGTAAGATTCTTGTTATCTAAGTAAATAATTTTAAATTATTATTTAACGGCTTTGAGTTCGAAAATTGGGCGGTGCATGAGGAACAGAGTGTTTTAACACTATGTTCCGTGCCTACCCTGCTTCGGGATACAGCGTTAAGCTAAAATGAATATTATAATATAATATTATTTAGAATTAGAAAAAAAATCTAATTTTATTTAATTTTTAGACTCGTGAGGAACGCAAAATGGAAGCAATAATGAAAGCGTTCGAACGAATGGAGAAAGCTCAACAGAGAAAGCAAGAAGTGAAAGAGAGACAAAAACGGAGGGAGTCCGATCCACACCCGAGCACTGAGAAGGATGATGACGATGATATACAATGCAGCGCGAAAAAGAGAAAAAAGTAAATTTATTTTAAATGTTATATATTTTAGTTGTAATTTCAACCATTATTGCGCAATTTGTTAAAATATTTATGTCAAGGTAAAATATTTTATTAGGCTGTCCTATACAAATATTTTCATTTTCAAATGTCGCCAGTCCTAAATTATAATTTTATCGGTCATAACACTACACTACTTCTGGTGCTGTCATGCCATCATGTAGGTAAAAAAATCCCCACTGCACCACGTCAGCTTCAAAAATACCTTATACATATTGAGATATAACATAACACGTGGTTTCAGAAGAAAAGGACGGGCGAGGACATCATCCCAATCAAACAGATGTCGTCTCAACTCCGCCGACAGTGATATGGTGACGTCGGGAGATGAAGCCGCCACTTCTCCCACGAGACCGACTCCTGAACCCGCGCCCGTGCCAGAGGAAAGACACGAACCTGTAAATGAGGTATGTGATGTCCTAATGATTTCAATTATATTATATTGTATTAATAATTGTATATACATATATACAGCATTAAGCTAAAAAAATATCTTATTATATACCCTTTGTTCACAGGACATTGGACTAAGTTCAGCTTGCTTACTTGTAGAAGCTGCAGTTGGGTCAGTTGAATCTGCATTCAAATTACCTAAAACTAAGAAAACAATGGCAACTGAATGGATAGGTAGATCTCCAGAAAGAACACCGTCACCATATCAGTCTCCATACAGACCGACATTAGTATCAGCACCATCTTTAGAAAGCCTAGTACGAGTAGCGTCTACTATGATAGGTGATTTAAGCGGAAACCAAGATTTTAATGATATACCAAGATCGCCTCCGAGAACTCCTGGTAGGGAGAGGAATAGACCTCCAAAGAAAGCTAAACGTATTACACGGAGTGTTGAAGTACCAAATGAAGTTGTTGAGCCGCTACCGGTGCAGCATAGTGCGAAGAAACGATGGTTGAGACAGGCGATCAGTGAGGAGAGTGATTCACCAATGGCTGGTAATTATTCAGTATTTTAAAAAGGTCAACTCCTCATCATATTTATATTTCATTGTCATTTGGATTCCTCCCCCATTGTCCCTTAGTGATTTTGCTTAGAAATATATGCAGAAAATATTAATAAAACAGCATTTCTGATTTAAACATTTTGTAATTATATTTTGAAATTTTAGATCAACACAATGTCACATTGTCGACCTGACCGTGTGACATAATTTATTAATAGCTATATAACAATAAAAAACTTGTATGTGCATAACTCTTTATTCATTTGAGATAAGATTTAAATTACATGTTTTTTTGAGGAGTTGATCAATTTCATATTATGGTAAAGCTTAAGTTCACTATGCTTATGTCCAGTGTAGATACATTTGTTTCAGAATCTCCGCCCAACGAGATGGTTACGCCGTTGAAGAAGAGACGAATGGCGAGAGAGTCATTGTCGTGTGAACAGAACAATATAGTGCCTGTAAGTTAAAGAGTTTAAAAATGTATCTCATATAAATTATAATATATTTTGCTTGTTTCCTATATTAAACTATCAATCTTTCCTTCTATTTGTATATTTTAAAGCATTGTTGTCCTGTCGTATATTGCTTTCATTCGCTTCCAATAGTTAATTAGAAGAAATGTCAGCTAGAGAAGATCACCTTCATGAACATTATTTCTGTAGTTGTACATACATTTTTTATCTTTCAAGTGCAATTAAAATATGATATTGTTAGAAATCAGAAGTGAAGTATATTAAAAAAACGTCACTAAGGTACATAACACCGGTTAACA
>FAPP01015083.1:519-21785 GCA_001485965.1 Heliconius ismenius | reverse complement strand
GTAGCATTATATTTGCATAAGTTGAGTCTTACAAATCTAGAGGTCACTTTGGAATTTAATATTTCAATTTACGACAACAGTTTTCACTGCAAATGGAATACTAACAATAATGTGAAATTATTTTTTTAATTTTGTATACTTATAAAAAAAGTGATATATAGTTCGCAATCCGTTCTTTACTATCTGTGGTAATTTTCTCTGACTGACTCTATGGTACTCTAGTCTATTTATATCGGACCAACTGATGTCATATGTCAAGGTTTATAGTGAAGGAACTAGTACAGTTTTGACAACTTATTTTGGTGCTGCCAGTATTTATATAAAATCACCAGAAAATTTATAATCGGATTTTCAGCCTTATAAAGCGTATTATAAGTATAACACTGTCTTTATTATAAAATATATTTATTTTATTTTAAATCTATGAAATGATGATAAAATAATAGTAAAGTAATAAAACTGTTTATATCGTTGAATCAATTATAATTTGTAAGTAAAAAAGTATTGTTTTTTATAAAAAAAAAATAGTTATAGTAGCCATAGTCTAATAAGAATTACCATCGTAAATAAAACTAAGAACAGGCATAGACAACTAGAACACTGCCAAGTCTGCCAGAACCAGAATAACTAAACAGAAATTAGATAACAGGAAGTAGCAATAGCAACCTGAAATAAAAACAGAAAATGAGGGTTAAAAAATGACAGCAAAAAAAGAATAAAAATCACAGCATGAATTTTTACAAATAAAAACAAGCTTTAAATTAATAATATTAATTCAGTGTCAAAACACATTTTTGTCTAAAGCAAAGATTATGAAAAGTAAATCAGATTTCAAAATATACTAAACTTATAATGGATGCTTCAGTATCTAAAGAGGACACCGAAATTAATAAACTGCTTAGTCTTTACATGGAAATAAATAATTTGTCATATCCTTTACATATGAAACAAAATAAATCTGTGGTCAAGTATACTCGTATACCTGATTTTGATATAAAATCCGAAGGTAAGACAATTGACATCCATATTTATTTTTAAGTATTTAGGATAAGATCATCGTAATTTTTAAAGAGACTACGCTGAATTCTATTATTTCTTAATCGTTTACACATATTATGCATTTTTAAAATTATATTTTTTATATATATATATATATTTGCAAAATGGAAGCAAGCTCATTTTAGTAGCTGTTAAGTTAATTAATAATAACAAATTCGTGTTTGTTTTGGTGATTTTAGAATGTATTTTCGAGTTGTTTGATGAAATAAAAATTTGGATATTTATAATATAGTATACATTCAATAAAAAAGATGAAAATTGTTTGTTTTGTCTTTAAATAAAATTTTATTTTTAGCACTATGGCCACAAAATCCATTGGAACCTAGACTGCGTCGAATTGTTATGATTGAAGAGCCAATACATGAGAGTCGTAGGTCTCTTAAGTCAGAAGTCACCATTTCGTCTCAAACAATGGCATCAGATATTTATAAACGAAAAGTTATTGCAATAGAAGAAGATAATTATAGTCTTCACCCTAAATTTTGTAATTATATATTTAAGCCATTATATAAAGTGTATTTATGATTGCCAGCTGTACTATAATATATAGGATTGTACTATATTTCGGATCTGAGTATACAATATAAGTAATACTTCTGAGTAATTATATAAAGAGAAATGAAATTTTATTAAAGATTGTAGGGAAGATAATATTACAATAAAAAAGTAAAAGATTGTAAGTTTACTGATAAAAATATAAAGTTTATTAATATATACCTACCTAAAATAACAAATATAGATATTTGTTTGCAAGGTACTGTTTTTACCAGCATTTTGATAAAAAAAAATATATATATTTATTTATTTATTCATCTGCTAACATTTGTCTACTACAATACAAACAAAAAAGATACATACTATATGGAACTAAGACTAAATGTAATAAACACTTACATGTATATATATCTTGTTATACTAGAGTGAAAATAAACACCTAAGCGTAGGCACAAAACAAATAAAAAAGAAAATTAAAAAATGTTAAAATGAATACATTTTTAGGATGATTGAATTTTAGTTTTCAATATTACTTGGTACAGTCACTGTACTCATTAACCTACTTGCGACAGGAGAATTTGATCCAAACACTGTTTTCCGAGGTGGAGGATAAAGGAGGGTTATTATATTGCGGAGAAACGTCACTGGTACACATATTTTAAATTTATTGAGTAGCTGAGGACAATCAATTCCATTGGTGAAGTTTAGATACAAAAAATACATCTAATACTATATTTTATAGATGAAATATTGGCTGGCAATCCTTTCTATGTTACTAGTATGGTTCACACCATTTAGCAAAAACATTATAAATGAATTATTATATTGCAGCACAAAGCTTAAAAAACCCTTCATATAAAATGATTAATCGAGCTATTGAAACGGACAGTAAAGAGGAAAAGCATTTATTACAGAAAAACATTTCCAAAACAAGTTACTCTTCCAGAAGTATGTATTTTGTTTTCTTAAATTTTTATATGAATCTAAATTTTTAGTAAATAATTGTAATTACTATTATAACATATGAAATATTTTTTTAAATTTCAGCTCCAAAAGAATCTAGGGTTATAGTCAATACAAATGCAAATGAACATAAGAAGCAATTAAATAATGTTTGTAAATCGGGAAGTAGACACAGTAAAATCATGAAACTAGATAGTGAAACAAGTAATTTTAATAAAAGCACTAGACCTATTGGTAAATTTTAGCTTGATAAATTTTGATTCATAAGTATATGCTGAAAATTAGTTAATTCTATTAATGTTTTCATATTTTACAGAATCTGCAAGAGGCGGAAGAAATCAAAATATACCTTCTAAAATTAGTGTAAATAAAAAATATATTAGCTCTGATAAAGCAATTGAAAAAGAAAACCCTACAAAAAAAAATAAATTTAAACATAATTTTCAAAAAAGTTTTGTGCAACCAATAGTAGATAAACCAGAAAAGATAAGAATTAATAAATCTCCAATGATTTTTAACCATAAGGCTTCAGATGTTACTGGTATAAAAGGAACAAATAAACCAGTTTCCATAATACATGTACCAATTGAAGATAAAAGAGAGAAGCATGATGTAGCAACAACTATGTCACCTCATAGTGTGGATATTAACAAAACTACATTAAACACCGCAGATTCTAGTATACAAGTCACAAATGAGATGAATGTAAAGGATGTAATGATTGAAACTAATTTATTGTCAAATAAAGTAGACCAAGTTACTGAGACAAGTGAAGATTTTTTACTTAATAACATTGTAGAAAATACCAAGAGTCAATCTTTTGATAGTCTTGATATACCAAATGTAAGCTTAATGAACAAACACAGTGATATAGCCAAAGAAGAAGTCAGTAACGATAATTATTTCATTAAAAATAACCCATGTACTGAAAAACCTATGAGAAATGAGGAAAAACTTATTGAATCTCATTTTAATAATACTTCATACATTATAAGCAGAGCCACTGTAACATACACAACCAGGCAGAAAATAGATGTTCATGTTGTTGGCAAAAATGAAACGCTGCAGTCTCATTTATCATCCAATCAATATAGTTATCCCTTCAATGTTGTATCAGTTTTAAAAAAAGAAATGGAAAATCAAGACTCTTGCAATAAACATAATAAATATGATGACAAAAATGATGAAACACACGTCAATTTGGCCCATTTAAAAGATCTGACCTCATTTAATTGTTCATACATTTTTGACAATGATAAACTTATGAAGCCGTCAGAGATAATTAGTACAATAAAAGTTAATAGCAGTTTATTACAGCAACGTGACTACATTTGCGAACAATTCCAACGGGAACTCAATTTTATCGATTCGTTTTTCGAGTCTTTGCAATACTTAGAGAGCTGTTCTCTATCTGAAAAGGGTGTAACGGAAAAGAAAGTAGAAAATTTTATAAACAATAATGGCCACAACTTAAGTAATTTGGAGTTAGGGTCATTTCTGTCCAAATTTGAGGAAGATGTTAATGTTGATGATACTGACACAATGGCTTCAAAGAATCTTTGTCTGGTGAGTGTTATTTTTCAAATGTAAACAATTATGAAACTATTGTCTTTGTATTTAACTGATAACAATGACTGTATAGAACTTTGTGAGGGTAACTAATTTGTGACACTGTTGAAATGAAATGTTAATTAATTTTTATCCATTCCTTTAATATCTTTTACAACCGCTTTTCAAATGTTATGTTTCAGCTCAACCTGCTCATTCGAGATGAGAAGAGACGAGCCAAAGGAATCTTGTTTATACTGAAAATGCGAGAAGATGCTTTAAAAGATTTTACAAAGTCGCAAATTTTATATTTAGAAAATAAAAAGAAGCAAGACAATATTGATATATCGACATTGAAGAAGAAACAGCGTGGAGCACTTTTAAAATTGCAACAGGAATGTGGTGAAATGCAACGTATGCGGAAAGCTCTGCTGACAGTGCTAGAGAAGCGTAAATTAGCTCTTATGATGACCAAGAAAAATATTGAATTGAAGTTGAAAAATAGTTTTGATGTAAAACAAATAATTTTGGGCAAAAAAAGACTGCGACAAAGTAGCTCGGTTGACCGCCACTTAGCCCCTATTAAGTGTTTCGAGCTGTCCAGCAGTGGCTGCGATGACAGCACCACCTCTCGACCAAAATCTGCTCCAATACTTACATCCAATGTATCAAAAAGTATCACTAGCGCTGAGAAATGTGTGCAAACCGGCGATAGTATTACCATAAATCAAGCGGATCAATCGACTAACACAACTGACGAAAATTTTGTGGTAGTCGATGGCGGCTATCTCAACATTTTATTTCACAATCTATTGTTACCACAAATATTCAGTAGCGGCAAACAGTACGAAGTAAACCAGGAGGCATTGAAAAATATCGTACACACAAGTAACACGTATCACGTCACCAACAATGACGTCATGATCGAGGAGCTTATGGAACAAATAAAAGATATAGATACATCTAGTACCCCTTCCACTGCAAGAAGCCTTGTAGAGGAATTCGACACGATTTACAAGGGTCTGGCTGAAGAGGAGAAATTAAAACACAGTTCTGAACAAAATTATAATAATGTTATTGATGAGATTAAAGATACTGTTTTTTCTACAAGTGTACTTCAAGAAAATAGCGAAAGAGGAAGAGAGTATGTTGATAGTACTGCGGCAGTTGATGATAGAAGCAATGATGTTTTCCACGTGGATGTCTCATGTACATGCGAACCTTTACTGGTGTCTGTGAGTACACAGGCAAATAAAAGTAAAGAAACGGCAGCTATAAGCGTGTCCGGGCCATTGCCTGTGCCAGCGGGCGCTGCGGCGGGCGGCGACGACCAAGCTGATGTGCCGTCTGGGTTGCGACAGACGCCATCATTAACTTCACAAGGTGAGTTACTTTATACAAAGGGTTTAGTTCCAACATTCAACATGAGATGTTGGAACTAGGCTTCCGCTGCCTTCCATTCTAAATTGTCTCTCTTTCTAAAGAAAAATAATGATTAGACAAGAAAATGTAAACAATGTAAAGCTACATTATCAATGAGGCTATATAGGAGTTTAATCTGAAAGTGTTTTTATTACTCATTAAAATAGTAATAGTTTTACATATGACATAATTAATGATTGAATACATTTGTGTTCTATATTTATTCAGACCACTTAAAGCTCTAATAACGCTCTGTTACATCCCTTATTACCAGGCTCAATATGTCAATCTATTCAAACTCTTCCTATTGATATATAATCATATGAAATATAATCATAAACAAATTCATGAAGTTCAATCTCTATCCAACTCTAATAGAAGTGTAAACTTTTAATTCTATTGCCTAGCATACTTACAATATGAATATAATCGTAAATACTAAATCTATACTAATTCTTTTAATTATTATTAATAAAGTTATATTCAATTTTCAAGGCTATATGCTACATATATATATATATATATATATATATATGCTATATTTAATTCTATATCTTATGATTAATCCATTATTAGTCATTTAATTACTTTTATTATTAATAACAAAAATCAAATTTCTATTTCAATTTTAATTCTATTTCTTATAAGATGTTAATTCTTTTAATTAATATAAATAAATTCTATATTCAATGCTATATCTAATAATTAATCTATTATTAATCATTTAATTATTTTTATTATTAAGAAAAATCTAATTTCTGTTTTAATTTCTAATTCTATTTCATATGATTAACAAATAATCATAATGAAGTATTAAAGTAGAATTATTATTAATTAAAATTTAATGTCATTCTGACATTTTTAATTCTATTTCTATACTATATTTTTATGATTGTTAATTTGTAAACAAACAAACAAATTCAATGTTAATTGTTACGTTAGTATGTTAGTTATGAATTATAAAATATTTCTATTTCCTACTGTATTCCTATGATTGATAAATAACTACACATTTTAAACAATCTTACTGTTATATATACAAAATTTAATTCTATTATCTTGTGATTTAATTATAATTATAATTGATTAATTCTATAACTTCTATGTCAATGTTTAAATTCAATTTCATTCAATTTCTGGTAACAAATATTTTTATGTAATAATAAATATTTTAAAATTTTCTATATCTTATACCTATTATGATTTTATTGTTTCAAATTCTATTTCTTTGTTTTGTATTTTCTATATCAATGGTTTCCTAAGTTTCGAATATCGACTTCGCTAGCTAGCTAGCTAGCATAAGCTTCGTCAAAGAGGTAAAAAATATGCCTATGTTAGCAAATTCCATTTATTGTATTTTTCCGTAGTATGGGAATAGCGGGTCAGCAAATTCAATTCATTCTGTTTCTATTCAATTAAATATCATTTATTAGTCAGTTAGATTTGAGCCGCGGTCGCGAATACTTACCATACTTACCATAATTACCCAATGTAATTATTTTATATTTTGCTAATGAGTGTGTGGACAAAGTGTAATTTTTTTTAAAGACTGAAGGCAAAGGCCACATAACAGCTCCTCCCCCTTTATTAAATTTTAATACCATACTTATAATATAATGATTATATAATATCTTTTTTTGTGTTGCAATTAAACATTTCGAATATTTTTAAATTTTTTTTTTTTTGTATATTTTAGATGATAGCAGCTTAGTTAGTAGTCAGCCACTTCCATCAAGTACTCTACTTACCACTCCAGCTCAGTTTGAAGCCGAACAGTTACGTCGACAACAACTAGAAATAGAACGAGAGGTAATAAACACCTTTTTCACTTATTACATAATTAGTAAAAAAATAGTTCTATACTAATATAGTTTACTTACAATTCAAAACAGCCAATTTTTAAGGGGACAAAGAAAATGTTCACATCTTCATTTCTTATGAAAACTGAAACCGTGTTTTATTTTAATTCATCACTAAGATGTAATATTTTATTATATGTATATGTTTTATTGTATATAAAGTAAGACAAAGGTCCATTTTTTTATGGGTAATTACTATTCGCTATAATATATAATATTGGCGCCCTCATGGCGCAGAATCATAGTCTGATATAAACACATGGATTCGATTCCCACTATAATTACAAAAAAAAGCAGTAGAAAGAAAAACGGCGCTGAGTTCTGCAACTCAATACACAATCTATACCAAATATTGTTTGATAATTACAGATTAAAGCTCTAGAACAGCAGCAGTGTCAACTGTTAGCACTGCGGGAGATCCCGGACAAGCCACCCCCACCTTACACTCCGCCGTCAGATCCCAAACCGAAAACGCCAAGAAATTACAATATAGATGAAACGGTGCAACAAAAGATAAAAGATATTATTAGCGAATCAAGTACTGACATCGGCGTGAATGATCCCTTCGACGAATTCATTACTGATTTTTGTCGAGATACAATACAAAAACAAAAGATGGAAAATAACGAGAAATATTGGGAAACATGTAACCTCCTACCGTCGAAGACACCGCTCAGTACTGAAAAATTTATTAGTAAAACAGTAACGGATCTGAAAGAAGTTTTAACAAGTGTTCAACCAACAATTGTTTCAGGTTTGTTTTTGTGGTTTATTAAATTCATCCAGGTAGGGCAATCACATATAACCTTAGCCATTGCCTACTTAAGGATCGTAAGTGCGTTGTCATAAAAAATAAAGAGAAATAAATAAATTACTGGACACTTATTTTAAATTGTGAATTATATGTTACATATGATTTTGATAGTTAGAATTATTAAGGTATACGGATACACAACTTATGTCACTTTTATAATAAAAGTAATAGTAAACCCTACTACTACTACTCTACTGGTAAGCTAATATAATGTACTTATCGTGAAATTATTGGCATTAAAGTGTTTGAGAATTAATAATAATGTGTGAGTATAATAGTGGTGACGAGATTAAGTTTTGTTTTAGTAAAATGTCATTTACAATCAGTTAGGTAATGAAGACTTTCGAAACTATATAGACAGATTGAATTACTGTTTCTTTTCGAACAAAATTGTTACAGATGAAGCTAGAAGAGCAAACTTTTTTACTGTTTGCGGAGCGCAAGTTTATGAACTAGCTATGCTACCTTGCTAGCATTGAATACACCATTACAAACATATGAAGTCAGATATGAAACTATTATTGATATATATCAATAATGTATTATATTATATTGTTAGATATAATAAGTGTACCGACTCTTTCAACACCAGATATAGGCAAAACAAGAAAGAAAATACAATTACATGCAATAGCCCCTTATATAGTAAATAAATAAAATTAAAAAAGAAAATAAATAAATAAATAAAATTGACACTTTCACGCGAAAAACACTGTTTCAAATGAAATTTTTACGGTAAATGTATGTTATACACCAGAACAACACATAGGCTACAATTTTTTTTTTGTATAATATGGCTATAATAGTACAGTAAGATTATGCGGGTAAAACCGCGTTTAGGCCGTTCGTATAACCAGCTAATGATTTAAAACCAATCTCAAATATTGCAAGGTTACAGCTTGTAATGTTCTTATTAAACCACCATCAGTGGGCAATCCTACTAGTTAAAGGTATAAAAATTTCATGAAACCAAATTCCATTTCAATATTTTTTTAGCACCTCACTGTATTTCGTACCAGCAAGGCTATTGTTAAGAAACTCCGTTCCCCATTATCCGCCAAATTCTAGAGGCATTGCTTGTTTAGTGGCGGAACTCGAATCGGAATCGAACCCACAACCTATCGAGTTTACACTTTGTGCACGTGTGCCACGACTAGCGTCAATAAAATATTCTTTTATATATGTTTACAGGGGTCGGTGCAAGGCGCTCCGACCACATCGACGACATACTGTTTGCGGAATGGCGGCGGTGCGAGCCCGAGTGGACGTCACTACACGCTGATGACGTCATCGTCAAGAACCAAGTTTTCGAAAGTATCTTCCACAGAATTCTGACAGAAACCATCGATGAGTATAAACAAACTGTCCTCAAAACAAAATGTCCTAATAAGTGAACACCACTGTATTAGTATATTAGGTGTATGTTATAATTTTACTGGTCACTAGGTAATTGTTGAAACGGCACGTCAAATACTAAATTATTTATTTAGCAATAGTAGTAGAAATGAAAAAAAAATATATCACATAGCTTTTACATTTTATACTGACTAAATTTTTTTTTATAAATATTAACTTAATACGTTATAAATTTAAAACTGGGGATATTTAATTAAGGCTTATAGTTTAACATTTAATACCATCTGTTCAGACTCGCCGTCGAGACCGACGTAAGCACATCCAGTAACTAGCTGTAAGCTATATTAAAACTAACATACATATCATAAAAATTAGCTACATTACATCGGAATACGTAAAAGGTAATTGCGATAAATAAGTTTTTTTTTTATAATACCAAGTACCAAATGACAACACTAACTAATTACATGACAAACAGACAGCGATTCACATAGAAATGCACTAAAGTGAACATACTCATAGCCAACAATGAGGCAAGAATACTATTTATTATAAAAAAATATTTATTTTATACTTATTTTCTATTATATAAATTAATTTATTTGGACTATCCATTATATAAATTAATTTATTTAATAGATTAATTTAGTATTCGCCAGCAACTCATAAAGTTCTCAAGTAAAGTCCCTCTTGATCTGTACATGTGTGTCATTATCACTTCACTGGTTTATCACAAACACTGACACAGGTTGAAATTATAAAATTTGTTGTAAGAAATTGAGATTTTAAATAGTACCATAAATTAATCGTCAGCTTTAAGAAAAGATTCAAGGGGATTCGGTCCCTTCCTTCTTGGATTTGTTGGAGCTTTGGTGGCTTCCGCTGAAAATGAAACAATATCATGTTTAATAATGGTTGTCTAAAAAAATCTTAATCAAACTGTCGTTCAGTGACTTTTGTGACTGCGATAAAAATCCTAGGTTAGTTTTTTATGACATAAGTCATCGCATAATATTTTTATACAATATTATAAACATGTATTATAAATATATATTAATACATTATCAACAAAGTATTGCTTACTCGTTTGCCCTTGTGAGACTTGTTTCACTTCTAAACACGCCATCCATTCTGTAATACTGATTTTAGTGTCGTGGTTAACGTCGCAGTATCGTGGCAGCTTCCTCCCACACCTCCTTAAAGGTTCCATGTTAGATATAAGTTGGTGGAACGCTTTCCACTCGCGGCGTTCCAAAGCTTTATTCTTGTCTTTGTCCAGCATGACGTATGTCCATGTTGCGGCTTGTTCCTCCTTAGAAGCACCCCATTTTACCACATCGCTGTTTATTGAAACAATTGTTAGGTATAACAAGACAGATTCATTAAGACAAAAATATTGTAAATTTTATTATTGAATTAAACTCATACCATACGTGATAAGTTGATAAGTCGTCCACTTGCATGTATATCATCATAAGATCTTTAGTTCTACTTTTGTTAGTGTTTTTAATAATTTTAATTTTTTGACCCAATAAATAATTCATCTCCTAATGCTAATTATTATTATTTATTAAAAAAACATTGACTATATACATTAATGTATGCATGATTTTTACTCTTTTTAAATTTTACTAATGTTATATGTATATTCATTACAAATAGATAGTTGTGTGAACAGTGGGTCATTTTTTCATGGCGGCCTCAGTTGTACTGTAGTTAAATATGTTTGTAGTAATTATTCTAGTGTATATCTTTCTAGTTGTCAGTCACAATATAAGGGTGCAATATTTACTATGCGTTTATTAGTGAAATTGATAGACAATTATAATAATAAGTTGATATAATATAATAATATATACTATATTAATAGTATGTGTTTTCTGTGTAACGGGTTTGTGTCACAGTTGTATTGTGTACATTGGTTAGTATACAATGTTTTTAATATTGTTGTTATATCTCACCCCGGTCCGGTGCCGTTGATGGACGTTGTCATTTTTGATATGAAGAAACTTAGCAGGTCTCGTAGGAAATTAGTCTTCATTGGTTCTGGACAACCTGTAAGGCAATTGAATGTGTGTTATTATTTATACTTGGAATAGGAGAATGTAATCATATTTTCTAGTCTTAAATAGACATGAATTGAAATTTTAATTTTCGGTGTTAACTTATAAAATCATTCTTTTTGTGATGTTATATTGTGTATTTATAGTAACCAAGTAATCCATGTAACAAACTTTTGTAGTTAAGAACGTGTAAACTGTTGCCGGTATTCTCTAGTGTTATGATTGATATAGATTACTTAGTTTTACTTTACAGTACTATAATGGTCTCTTGCTACATCAAGCTTCAACAAGGATTTACAAGTATTTATTTATTGTCATAATATAAACTGTTTCTCGTTCGCGGGGATTGTTTGTGTTTTAATTGCATATAGTTTTAAAATGCTAATATTTTTGTAAACTCATTATTTATAACATGTTAGTTTTGATGTAAGCAATTTAGAGACAAATTTACGGTATACGTATACATATCGGTTAGCTGAAAATATTAGATTTTCGTATAACATTTTGTATTTGCTTTAATTTTGTATTTGTGACTTAGTAGTTTTGTAATAGTACTTTATACAAGCATTGTTCCTTATTTGGTGTTTTATTTAGATTCCTTATTTCATAAATTTTAATACAAGATTTAGATTTTATGTATGTATTTATACATTATGTTGTCTTAATTAGCCTTGGATTTGATTGACGATACATGATAGCTAAATCTTCAAGATTTATTTCACATGCACCATTTATGTATGTAACATGAAACGCTCATCCTCTACATTTCACACGTGTAATACTAATAAATAGTAAGCATTTATCATTGTAAATATTTTTCTGAATATAGCTTATTAAAGGGCTTGAGGGTATCACTATTTAGTGGGACAGAGTCAAGAGTCAAGACTCACCAATTTTGGTAGGGCGTACACATTTTGAAAACAAATAATACTGTAGTTCTTAAAATAATATAATGTATACCTTACATTTTGAGTTGGCATTTTTAGAAATTTTAATAAAGTAGATGTTCAATATTCATGTGTGACTGACTATATTTCGGGTACACCTAGCAATAAACAATTATTAAAATCGAACAACTCAGTAAAGAGAACAAAAAACTAGTTACACCCCTCATAGGGCTGGCGCGTTGCGGAGCAGCAACGCAGTCGGAGCTCTTGGAATACATCAAATACTTCTAAAACTATTTTTATTTGTCCTTCATTGATCTCTAACATAGACGTTAATAGCCAATTCAAACTCTTAAGAAAGATTAACTGAAAATAAATCTAAACTCAAAACAAATATTAACTCTAAATAAATCTAGCCCCACCTCTCATGGGGCTGGCGTGTTGCGGGGCGGCATCACAATCCGGCCTCTTGTCCTTGACGGAGGACCCCGGGATTGGTTTCCCAGTGTCCTGGTGTACGCACCAGCAGTACCCGGTGGAGCGGTAGCACTGGGCCCGGGCGTATCTCCCGTCGCCAGTGCACTCTGGTACGTAGAGCACTGCGGTACCCGCTTTCTGTTGGAGAAATTTGATTTTTGTATTGATATTACAATTGGGCGTTTTGCTCTACATGAGAAGACAACATATATAAATAGCTTAAGGTTAGTTACTTGTAAACTAGGTACGTTAGTTAAGTGTATGTTTTATTTAAATGTAGTCGTAGTGCAGGAATTTTTATTTCGCAGAGTATGTGTATAGGCCAATACATATTATTTAAAAGAAAATGTAGAGTTTATGCGGATATTATTAATTATTTAAAGTATATCAGTATCTCAAACACACTAAGTGTTGTTTGATATTCTCACATCTTTTGTCTCTACCATCAGATGGTATGGTTCGAATCCATACTCTTAAGAAAGATTACTTACAAATTCTTATAATTCTTATTCACATATATTTATTCATATCAACTTAAATTATGAAAGTTTATTACACATCTACCGATAGGTAGCCAGTACCAAAATGTATGTGCACCGGCTTGTTATTAATTACTACAAAACCAAGAGTTCATGTCCATATAAACGTAATATGCATTAATTTATCCCACACATGGTAGCATGGAACCTTATGTTAATACACTCCGCTCCACAAGCTCAATGGTAGTTATCGAGGTGTTATGTTATGGGTGGCAGAACTCAACGCTGCGAATTGTTTTGTCACAAAAGTGAACAAATCAAAATAATTATTTACTTGAGTGGGAATTGAACCCACAACTGTCGCGTTAACAGTCTGAGTCACTGCGCAACAATTACATCAATATTGTCGATGGACATAAATAATTCGCAAGATATTTTATTTCATAAAATATTACTCCTCAGGTTTCATAATTTTCAGCATAATAAAGCCACATAGGTATGTTTAGCTTGCAAAGAGCAAAAAATACAAACACAATGTTCGCAAAGTAAAATACAATTTTCAATATATTATAAATAGTTATAGTACTACACAATATCTTCGCTGAGCTTCGCACTAAATTAAAATCGCAATTTATATCAATCGCAGCTCTAATATATTACTAACGTATTTGATATTTATTTTATGAATAGTTCTATGCGAATTAGTATAAATTATTATATTAGTACATTTGATGGCATGCATAATATAAAAATAGGAATAAATATTTACAATATGAAAATGAATTTTGTTCATATTTCATTGAATTACTACAGGTAGGTAAATATATATATTTTAAAGGTAAAGCTCTGAAAAAAATAATTATAAATAAAATTTATATAAAATGTAGAATAACATATTTTAAACAAATGTTGCTAATTCTTATGTTCTATTTGAAATGCATTTACAGTAAACTTAATGTAGTTCAAATGTATGACGGCAATGGCTTCACAAACACCACACATTTTTAATTTACACCATTTTTAAACAATAACAAGGTAATCGTGACATGTAAATGTAAATATAAAAATCAATAGCATTTGCTATAGTTACACAATAGTTTACCTGTTCATCTAGCACAGCTTGTCTGTCTGTTAGACAGTCGTTCGCTTCGTCCTCTCTCGCCACGGAGCCGTCGGGCGCGAAGGAATTCCTCATGATGCCTGGTAAAACTGTAAACGTTTTCTTTTCTATCATAAGTTTTTTCAGAACACCAAATATATGTTGTAAATATTTGCTCACAGCCACAGTGCCTTCATTCATTCAGATTCAAATTTGTGATGAATTATTTTTATTTCCTTGCTACAGTAGGTTTTGCTATTCAGCAATCGTGAATGTCTCAGAAATTGAGATGCATGGTGAGCAAAGTGTCTTAACTAGGGGTCCCTCTTACCATACTAAAAACCAATTGTGTCATAATAACTTAAGTACCTGTATGTGCCTAATAATAAAAATATTTTATATAGTGAAAGCTTCTTAATAATAAAAAGGAATATTAAAAACTTAACTAAATATTAGATACTGATATTTTTAGTAACTATCGTCATTTATCCTTATACTTATTGAGGAAATTATGTTTTGCAATTTAGAAATTGGCATTTGTTGTGAATTTTGTTTGTTTTATTTCATTTGAGTTCACGCAAAAATATATAACAAATTTTATATGTCTATATGTATATAATCGTACATTCGTATATTGACGTGTACACATGTGTGTGTGTGAGAAAATAAGCTTAAAAAGGTGGTATCAATGGATTACATCTATTTGGATAATACTTATAACAAAATACATTGCTCTCTAACATAGAGTTCAAATAATGCACAGTCATATTTATAAGAAAGATTAAGAATATTTTTTTTAATATATTTTTAAGAGCAGACTTTACAGAAATACTGAGTCACTGCTCTAGTGAAATCCAAATGTGAGTAATATGTCTAAGAATTTTGATTATCGTCTTGAACTGGAGACACTTAAGTCATCATTTAAGTGGTGCGGTTTATATATAAATGTATAGGTCTTTATTTTAAGGTCAATATTTATTTGTGTTGGACGAATTACTTTATCGAATGCCCCAGCGCTGGAATAAACATCTTATTCATTATTTAAATATGGCCAGACTTACTTTGTGGTCCATATCGTATAACAGTGCCCGTGTAAGCCCGAGTTAATAATAATTTCGTAATTCTGATAACCGTGTAGAAATTCATCATAATGAAAGTTTGTCTGAAATGTTACATATTGTAAATATTTGTTATTGTACTCGGAAGCTTAATCTTATAAAACATACGAAGCTTTAAGCTATTAGACGAAAAAGTTTAACTGTTCTATTTTGTCTGTATCATTATTCACTTTTCTTTGAATTTTATTATAAGTTATAATACAGTCCAAACAAAGTCACAGAATTTAATTTGCCTAATACTGACTACTTATAAGTAAAACTAGCGACTAGATAGCGATTTTGTCGGACGAACTTTATATCAATTTAACTTTTTTATTAATGTATTGATTAAAATAAAAAAACATTAGGTGTTAAGAGAAGTTTAAAATAGTGAAAATTGTATTAAAATTCGATAAGCCATACATCGACAAACATAAAATAAAAAATAATAATATTGTTTTGTTATTCTATCAAATCGATAAATTACCCTAACAATGGATTTTCTCGTATATCTTTCATGTACATATATATAGACATCTATATAAATATAGATATAGATAAAGTTTTTACCTGAGCTAGGATCTGGTGCGAGTTCCTCCTCGTTGTAGTCGGGCTCCGGCTCTGGACCGTTGTCGTCGTCTGCGTTCAACGACATGAAGAAACGGAGAGAGACTATATATTATTATTATGTTTGCGCATATATTAATTGACTACTATAATTATATTAGTCTTTATAGGTAGAGACCGTCATGGCGCAGTGGGACAGCGTGTCGATTATGCACAACTATGAAAAATATCTGGGCAATGTAACGGGCGGCAATATAAGAACTTTTAAGTATTAATTTTCATATCATATATCTCCCATGTACAGACATTGAAGCCGAAACTCTAGCGGTAGCATTTGTACATAGAAATGCGGATATGCTGAGTTACGGATATTTTCTGTATTAGAAAACACTCAGATTCGAGTTCTGTTAAGTTATATATATAAAATTTTTATGCGTTTCAAATTTTTTCCCTTATAAAATAATAATAATGTAAAGAAAATGGTAACAGAAGGAATGGCTGTAGAGCCCTAAGGCCTGTTAGTTTTTATCACAAAAATTCATTTTTTAGTGTTTAAATAACGTTTAAATTATTTCGTTCAATAAGGGCCTAGTTCAATATTTTTTTGTATGGAGGTACTTACAGTCCGGTGCGGGGGGCTCCGGGCTGGCCAGCAGGCAGGAGGCCCACTCGCCGCGCGCGATCTCGCCGTCGCCGTCGCTGTCGCAGCCGCGCGTCCACGCTCGCGCACATCTCTTTGGTTTCACTACCTTGGGGGTAGAATGTAATGTTTTCAAGAATGAAATTTGGCAAGAAGTGACAACTTGTAATACCAACAAAGAAGAAATTGAGAATAATAAAAATTATAAGTAACATGTCATAGAAAAAAGTAATTACAAGTTTATATATGTAGCTCATTTCATACAAAACGAGTGCATAGAGCGTGTAGGTAATTTAAGTTTGTTAATTTTTATAAGTCACCGTTCCCGTTGACCTACATCATATCATGAAATAGGTACGAAATTCTTGGTGGGCGAGACGGACAAACACTTGTAAAGTTTAAAAAAAAATAAAATATAACGTTAGATATCTATGAACATATTATATATGTTAGATATATCTTCCGGGTATGTGAAGAAAATGGTCAAAACATTATGCATCAAAAATTTACACTTTTAAATAATAGAAGTTAACTAAAGTTTTACACTTTAAACGTGTATAACTCTACAGCGTTCACTTCGCACACTTTTACTGCGCGAAGTTTTACACATTAAAATCAAATACCGGACTAAAAAGATAATTGTACCAGTTTTTACTCGCACTAGCCAACGCAGCCACATGTTACATTTTAGAATCTCAGAACAAGTAGACCACTTGAGATATAGCTTGAGATATGTTCCTAGATGGAACACCGCTCTGTTTGTGAAGTAACAAACAATAAGGACCCTTGTTAACATCGTCCGTTTACACTCCTTCCTCGTATAAACATAGAGTCGTTACAAATAATTCCACGTAGTTATATAAGAAATTTAAACAAACTTTAGAAATTATTATTTAAAAAAAAACAGTGTCATACTGTAACCCGCATACAGCAGGTTAGGTACAGGGAACCTAGTGTCGAGACAGGGTCTCGGGAGGGAGTACCCCACGTTCTGGAAATTATAGTTATTTCAAATAAATCGTAACTCTAAAGCTTGTTTATTGAAAGCCAATAAATAATGTTGATATCTGATTTATATTGCAAATTGTTCGTTTACCGCCCCGAGCGACTGCATTAAAATCAATAAATAATTAATTACTTTCGCTTTATAGCTCAAAGTAGGTACTTTGTTAGCGCCGTTACAAAATGTACGTTTGACTTTTATTATTTATTATACAATAAATAATGTTAAACGAATTTGTGATAAGATGAAGAGAAATATGCTCCATGTAGAGAGCTTCTATTTTTTATGTTTAAGTTAAGATGCAGTGCAGCTATGACGCAGTAACATGATGGTTGTGGGTTCGATTTTCACTCGAGCAACGAATTATTTAATATTTTAGTAACAAGACAGCGCAACGTTGAGTTTGTCATCCAACACGCTAAGTTTTCTCTGCCTACCCTGCCAGTTAAAAAAAGTAAACACTGATACAAATATTTATCTCATTATTCGACCAGGTGGCTTTGGATGGATTCCTATGGAATGGAAACAAAATAATTAATTACAAACTAACAATTAAATACTCAATTATATTAAAAAAATACCTTTTTAATAAGACGTCGTAGCCCTCTGTATTCTGATTTCTGGAGCGTGCCACTTCTATCCCGGTCGAGTTCCCTAAACTTCCAGTCGGCGACAGTTCGGGGATCGACAGTGGTCCCTCCTTGGTCGGACCGCGCCCGGTCGTACTCCCCGCTGAATATTTTTATTAGGTTCCCATTGAACTGAGCGCGATCAACTCTTGTGCAACCTGGCAACCGTTATAATGACTATGTACTCTTGTATCAATATGATTTAGGTACTAGGCAGCTGAAGGTCTCTATGCATTTTACGAAAATGCATAGAGCATTAAATTTCTTACATTTATAATACTAGTGTTAATCATATCGCAGGTGCTTATAAATTCTTTCTTTAAAATGTTTTAAAAAAATCAGAATAATAAATTCAGAACCACATTTTAAATCATTTTTTATTTATTTATTATTTCATTCATTTTTTCATTGTAACAAAACCAATAATTTCATAGGTTTTATAACAATGACCTAGACAAATCTTAGCATATATTTTTTTAGAAATTTAATAATTATATTTAATTTAGAACCATCGACCATAATTTCGGTTTTGATTTTATGAGAAAATCAACTAAAAGGTCAAATAGGAAGGCAATTTCTATACTGAGTGAAGCCGGGTACCATTCAAGCGTGATAAATAGAGAAACACGCACCGCGCATCGCGTGCTAATCAAGTGTAATTGTTATTAAGTGAACGCACTATTACAGCGGTCTTTCTAAAAAGTGATGAAAGCGAGCGCTAATTTCGAACATGTTTTTTTATTACTTCAAAGTTGTCAAAAAAACAACATTAAATTTTATCCTAATTGTGCTCTCGCTAAGAACCTCAACTTGGAATATCTTGGAATATCTTGGAATCTCTACTGCAAAATGGAATATATGTATATTTAACTTACTTCTTTTGTTGCGTTGACCTCGAACCGATGATCTTCGTTTAGTTTGCGACTTTCCTGAAACAAGATGTCTCTAGCAATAAAATAATATATTTGGATCTAAGTAATATTTTGATATTATTGTACTAAAGAAAATCAAAGAAATTGTAACGGCATAAATAAAGGAGTGTTTGAATAAATTAGCTTAAATTCTTTAAAGAAAAATATAATAATATTAACGAAATATATTTGGGACAGTTTACGATTGTGTTGACCGATTTAACGTCGAAATACAAACAGTGGACTGGGATGGATGTGACAGTAGGTATGCGTGGATTAATTAATCTGGAATGGCCCCCCAGTTGGTGGGTGGCCTTTTTTGTTATTAAATTATTTCTTCCTCATGGCACAATTTTACCAATTTAAAATCGGATTTAGATAGGTGGTCTATATTAGTTACCTTTTATATATTGTCAAAATATATAGAATATATTATCTATATTTAAGCACTACATATTCTTTATAATTTTAATTTCTATAAAAAAAAGAAATACACTACCATTTACATAACATAAAAAAAAGAAGCAATCACGTTCGAAATCTTACTTATAGGTGAGTGGGTGAAAGAAGAAGCGTGCATCTAGTAACATGTGGCTGGCGTGTGTTAGTTACTTGGTGCAAGTGTGCGGTGTCCTGCAAGGGGGGAGCCGGGGGGCACCGTCCACAACCGGTCCAAATGGCAGTGATGTACAACATTAGTCAATACGAAAACCGGTAACGACTGAGCTCCCTGCGAATGCCTGTACTGTCTCCATAATTTTTTAATTGAACGATGGGCAAATGGCTTCATTCCGTCTGATCACTGTGATTTCGGATAACTATCCGTTATTGAATCCAATCTTTCTTCTTATTTACAATTATTATAAAAATTAAAATACAATTAATTGAAAAATTACCGTTCATTTTTAAACTGTTACTTGCGTTTTAAAATTTAGAATATTGATTTTACGATAAATGTTACATGTAGAACACGACTCTATCTACTTCATATCTTTTAAATCTAAGAGGTATTTCGGGACGTATAAAAAGGAATGCCGAATAGCGTTTGAATGTGGCTGTCTGGGCCCAGACATGCAGGCGACAGGCCCTATCGCTTTTCGTATTATAAACTTATAAAATACTATAGTACTACAAAAAATTAAATGATTTGTTTCTGATTTATGATTTAGATAATTATTAAATTGTTGACCAGTTAAAATTATATTCATCAATTAATCGCTGGACTCTAGATAAAACAATTTTACTGAAATAAACATACAATTTTCAATATTACTATATTATATATGATATTTAAAGTGATATCTGTGGTGTCTCCTGAATACAGTGCATTAATTACGAGGCAAAAGGGCAGGTAGGTGACTCGACTAAATATAAAATATCAAAGGCGCGGCAAGCTGTCCTAACAATCCTATTATACGTTGTCTGGAACTTTTTTCTTTTGCCTCATGGACATCGACATCGACATTTGTCTTCATGGGAGCAAAAAACGGGACACCATTGTGATACGGCGTCGAGCTGTCTGAGACGAACCTTCGTTTCTAAGAAAAGCCACAGCTGTATAGTCCACCATACAATTAATTTAGTAGCGTTTTAAATGTACTTTATGATGAAATGGAATCGGTAAACGACTATAACAATTAAGGTAACTATATAAGTGTTCACAATTTTTGGAAAAGATTTTAATTATGTGTGGTGCCATATTATATTTCATTTCAGCTTCACGATGTATCCCGCACGCAGCAGGGTAGGCAGAGGGAACCTTGTGTTAAGATACTCAGTTCCCAATCTTCCTAGTGGCGTAATTCAACGCCGAGTTTTACTTCGAAACCAGAGCGAAGAGAAATTAAAATATCAAATATTCCATTATCTCTGTGGGGAACCCACAACCAGTCGTTTTT
>FAPP01015054.1:0-10996 GCA_001485965.1 Heliconius ismenius | reverse complement strand
AAAAATTGGTTCAATGAAATCTGCATCTACTGTATGATATGATATATAAGTCGATATAACTTTCGTCGATATTGTTATCTTGTTTACCCGTTACGCTTATGAGAATACTTTATATGGTTATAGAGAATTCAAAGCATAAGTAAATCCCTTCGATAATGACTTCACTTTGTTCTACAATTTCCTATTGAAATCTATGTTAGATTATTTAGTTGTATATCATTTGTGCCAGTCATTTAATGTTTTCATTCCCTCGTGTTCGTGTTCGGTAATGCAACAAAACGCAGCGTTAAATTCCGCCACTGAAAACACAATGTCTTAAAAATTTGGTGGAAAGTGGGAAAAAAGAGTGTTTTAACACTATAATCCCTCTGCCTACTGTGCTCTGAGGAAACTATAAAAGCCAATATAAACATAATACATTTAAACTACATTCCACAATGTACGAGTATAACTGAAGATGGACCCACTAAAAAAATTAAAGTCACTTTATTATCTTATAATTGAAGAATGCTTTTAACACATTCAGTTTAAATCCTTTCACCGGTACCATTACAAACATGTGATAGTTAAGTTTTTAGTAATTATCGACAAATTGAATTCTTATCGAAAACAAACAGTCTACAGACGTGTAATCTGTATCTCTAAGCAGTAAGCATTCTTAATATATTTTTTTAGTCTTAAAATTATGTTAGAAGCGTCACGCTGTAACGAATAGGGGGGTAATCGAGGGACCCTGGGAAGATAGGACTCCGTTCTGTTTCGTTCTGGGAACATAGAATTCCGTTCTCCGCTTACCCAACGCAGTATTTAGCATCTATTTTGAGAAAGTCAAAATAAAAATCGTCGCGGTTATAATCAAACCCCGTGCCACTGCGTCACGACTCACGACGGTCTATCCTGATATTTGGGAACAGTATAAAATTCATCATTAAAATAGAGACATATCAAATGTACTAAGATTCTATTATATTATTTAAAAATTTTGCTACTTAATTAAAAAAAAAATCGCATTTTTCTTAAGTAAATAGATGCTCATTAATATTGCAAAATGTACCAACTAAGCCAGCTTAACTGGTGCTCCATTTTATCATAGCGTGACGTGCTTTAACGCACGTCGCAAATTGATAGCAACGATATCGATTTCACGCTCCTAGAAACGTGAATTAGTGTTTAAATGCCATTAAAACCATATAAATATATTATGTAGCAAGAGCGCTAAAATAGACAGGAGAAGAACTCGGTTGACCTTTGACAACTAAGGTATGGATGATACTGGAGGACGTCACGCATAAAGCATGAGAACCCCCCGGAGGGTATGTATGAAGCTTTCTTCTTCATATGCAGAGACCGTAGTGCTAGACCTAAAATATCTCATTTTTGTATAGTCTGCATTATGATGTTAAAGAAGTAACTTAACTCACTTTCATATTTGAGAAGATAAAGGCACTCATTTTTATTATTTTTAAATCGCACCTTACGCTTTACGACCGGCGATAAAAAAGAAAAGATTTTCGTCGTGCAGCGGTAAAGCGTCTGAGTGCAAACGCCACGGTTGCAGGTTCGATTCCTACTCTGGTAACAAGACAAAACGCGGTTAAGTTTCGTTACTTTCTTGCTATATGGGATACAAGGTAAATCTATTAAAAAAGAATATACTCTTCATATAACACAAATATTTAACTTATCATAAGTAATAAATAATGAATCTTCTACCAACCTAACATTTTTGTGTATACAATTGACTCTATTGGTTTCAATAGACCCTGTCCCATTGGATATGAAGTGTGATTTATCGTCACGCTTTTACACTTGGATAATAATATGCGTGTTAATAACATTCTATAGATGGATAAATTATTATTTATAGCTGGTTCAAATCCCGTTGACATATGAATTGGTATTCTTTTTGACAGATTCACTTCGTTCTCCACTGTCGGCACCTATTCATGATGTTACGTGTAGAATAACGGAGGTAAACGCCGATCTTCGTCTTACGAAAGCGGAGGAAATTAATATAATTGAATCCCTCGTAGACCAATCGTTCCCGTTAGGTGGCTTTTAATCAATATAGCAATTTATTTTTTTGTAATCTAACAAATTTTGAAAAAAAAAAACCTAGAATATTTGTGATAGTAGAAAAATGGCTGACAACAAGTGATAATGTGGACTTTCTAAGTAATTTCTTAGCGACATTGATCGATGTTAGATAAGAAATCGTTACAATATCTCTAACGATAAAGATAACAACGCTATATTTTTGTGTATTTCGCTACATTACATCGATTTGTTTGATTTAATAAAATCTAAGAAACCATATACATATTTGACCCACACATAAAAATTCTATTATCATGAAATTTGGCAATTACACATGGATTTGGTACAATATAATATGGTCACTAGTCTGAACTGGAGAGTTGAACAACTCTTCAGAGGTACCTAGTAAGCCAAAGAGACTTAGGTACCTCTGAAGAGTTAAATCTAAATTGAGTATAGGCTCATATAATTTATAGCACATAAAAACTCTATACTAATTGAACAATGGAAATTATGGATTAGAATGGTATAAATTTATACTATAAATATTATTTACCACATCCAATTACCAAAGCGAGATTATCATTCGTTTATAATCTTTTTATAAAATCTGTGTATAAAATTATATAAAGTTTTTACATAACACTATTTGGTTATTATCAGAATACGCCAAAGATAAAATAGATAAATAGTTCTACATTAAACCCCCCCCGCATATATGCATGTTTGATAACAAAGCGACGCCCCCGTTGCTTTGTTATCAAACATGCATAATAAATGATAATAAAAGAAATATATGTATATAAAAATAGCTATTATTACAGCTCAAGAATTATATTACAAAGGAAATGATAAGGTCACCTTTGCACACTTCCTTTATGGCTGAAATGTACTTTAAATTTAATTACTTTTTGATTTTTTTGCTTACTTTTTGATTTTGAGAAAATGATTTTCTTTTGATATATTAGATAGATTTTTGCAGAAAAATCACTAATTTAGCTCTTTTTGTTACAGCATTGCAACGAAAACGACACAGCCGTTCCACGTAGCGCTCGCAGTACTAGTAATAGTGGCGTGGCTTACCAAGTCTGGGTCCAGTGCCAACTTGAGGGGCTGGAAGGCATTGTACGTGGGAGCTGTCGCAACACATCTGGGAGCACAAATATGGATGACTTTAGTGTCTGGTAAGTTGAAGTTTCTGGAGAAAACAATTAACATTTTGTTTTCAGGGTTCCGCGCCTTAAAAGTAAAAATACAGAACCCTTATAGACGGATGGATCACTTTTTTTGCAAGTCTCTCCGCCTGTTTGTCCGTCTGTCAACAACAAAAGCTCGTTCCTTACTTTATTTGTTTCTTTCTTTGCGCAATGAATTTTATGTATAAAATAAATATTATATTTTACTAACATACTGTTATATGTATATATGTATAGTCAATAAATTTTGTTTACTAGGTGTACACCTAATAAAAAGACTGGGCATTTTTTTATTTAATTTAATATTTTAAATATGCAAATTAAATTAAATTTAAAGTAAAATCAGTGCAAAACAGATTAATTATTTACTAGCATTATATCAATATAATAAATAGGGCTTATATAATTAGATAATTATAAATATAAAAAGATAATTCCAAATCCTGAGGCTAGACGTGTTTATTTTATCAGATAATTCTGAAATTGCAAAATAATAATAAAATACTTTCTTTCAAATCTGAAAGACCTGAACGCAAAAAAAAAAACAAATTATAGAAAATAATAAATACTAAAAATATATTAATATTTTTTTTTACACGCTGCTTTCCGCATAGAGCAGGGTAGGCAACTAGTGTTAAGACACTACGTTGCCCACTTTCCGCATAATTTTGGAAACATTACGTATTGAATTGAGACACTAATAATCCTTGGCTAGTCTGTATAGATCACCTTGCGTCTCAATAGTTAAAAACACAGTTAACGACATTAAAAATGTTTTCTATACATATATTATTTTTCTGTAAATCCACAAGTAATTATAGTATCTTCTGTTGATACTTGATATAGACATTTGCTATAATAATCTTTTCAGCGATTATTTTTATCTTAAAGACGAATTGTTTTTCTCAGAATATATGCTTATTTTGACTGGGATTTTTGTTACTGTTATTGTTTTCAATTGTACAAAACATATATCTGTTTAAAACATGTAGGTTAGATATTCTTTTATTCTATTTTAAGAACTAGAATTTAATTTGAATTTTTTTAAGTAATGTGGTACTTAAAAAAAATTTATAATTTACTTACGTGTCCGTAAGTTTTTTTTAATTCTCTCTTCTCATTCTCTATACATGTAAGTATATGTATTATTGAAAAATAATTGGTAATCTACAATTGGTACTCTCAAAACATGTGAGCCATCACTAATCCCTGTATAAAATAATACGCAATTACGGACGGAGAAATAGTCTCCGTTTTATAATTTATAATGTAAACATGTATCCTATCATTATCATTAGTCATAGATTTATTTATTTACTATATATAGAACTTCCTTTTCAAGCAACTTAGATTGAGTCAGTCCAAATGGTTCTAAAAAGGTAAAAATCCAAATACAGTCAATTCATTAGCAATTTTATCGTTCAATTGCAAAATTTATTGAAACCAATAATTTAAAACGGTCTAATATTACGTCTTAATTTTTAACATTATTTTTAGATCCCGTTGTCGCGTAAAATAGTATAACATAATTATATATTCTTATATATATTTTTTATTATAATTTAAAATATTTGTTATATTTTTTTTTCATTCAAAAATGCATTGGCTTTATAAATGTACCAAATTTTAATCACCTTCATCGACATAATTAAGAGACCGATTTTTTTTCTTTTTAGTCATTTATATTAAAATAGTTTTTTTATCCAATATTATTCTTATTGGTTATAATGCACACACACCTATATAATGTATAATTTACCTTCATCTTGAATTGGTTTGCCTTTTAAGTTATTACTCAGTTAAAACCTCTTTAGAGGATAGGTAGAGAGAAGAGGCAAAAATATAATATAAAGAACGAATTACTTCAAATGATAAACACAATTTTTTAAAAAAACTTCTATTCCACAAACAAATACCTAAATTAAGTGCAATTATGTTATCTTATTATAATCAAAGATAACACAATCGGTTAAATATCTTAAATTACTTAACCACTTTTATAATAATCATTTATAAAAAATTTGATCTTCATTTAAACTTTTCTGAGAACAGATTAAATATATTCAGATAATTTGTATAAAATCTACAAAAAAGTCTTTATGCCTTTGAAATAAAGACTATAAATATAAAAAAATAACCATAAATGTTTTCATAAGACGTGCTTTTAAAGTTATTACACGAACAAAAGTAAAAATTTATGCAATTTGTTGCACGAATACATTGGGCCCGATTCAATTAACTTATATACTTTGTTTAAATAAATAGACTTTTTATCACCATTTACAGTGTGTGGATTATCTTTAGAAAATAGGCATGCTATCGCGGATTTTAATTAGGATTTTTCAACTTTGATTAAGTCCCAAACTTAAAACTGTTAAAGTTAAAAAAAAATAACCATTTATGCAGCATATGCACGAAAGGTCGCAATCTCTCATTTGTTTGCAATCTTTTTATTATTATTCCAGTTCATAGCGGAATGTAATATAACCTTCCTCAAAACGTGGGTTATTCAAAACAAAAAAGATTTTTACAATTTGAACCAGCAGTTACTGAGATTAGCGCGTTCAACCAAACAAACTTTTCTACGTTATAATATGAAATTATAAATAAAGAAAAATAAACAAATATTCTATTATTACTCTACTTGCAAGGCTGTGTACCTTATCTATGTTTATATATTAAATTTTATTTGACGGCACAATAGGCTGAATGATGAAGCTATAAATAATGGGAAGGTCGACAATATTCTTAACATTTTATTAAAATGTCATGCGAAATGATAATAACTTCTTTAAATTCTTCTTTAAATAAAAAAATCCCTGCTATGTGCGTGAAACCAAAAAAACAATAATGCTTCATATTTTAATATCTTTGTATAAAATAATTAAACTTTAAGCTTAAAAAATTTTACCTTAACTTCAGTTCTTTTTAAACAACACTCAATTCATTAATTAAAACAATGACTATTGACTAATTATACAATACTTACAACTCATTTTGTTCAAAAAATTCAAAAGTATATAATAAGAAAATATTTTATATAGGAAAAAACATTACATAGCGACCGACCAAAGCAGGTTTATTACATCAATTAAACAAGTTTATGGGCATCTGTACCTACTTGTTAGTACATTTTTTCTGCGTATTGAAGCATTATATTCGACTTTCATTATTCTTTTCATTTTGTACTGCCACATATGTTAATATACCTCCTTTAAAATAATGATAGTATTTAACTAACTGTAAGCATATTTTAATTGTATTTAAAACTTTAGTTAACTCTAATGTAACCTGACCGTGTATTTCTAAGGCCCCCATATCAGTCTTATAGACTCAGAGGACTAGACTCTATACTCGTAGTTATCTATCTAAATAAAATTGAAAATTTAATTATATATACATAGAATATAAGTGGCGGAACTCAACGCCGCGCTTTATCTTGTTGTCTAGCGGAAAAATGAAAATAACTCACTTACACAAGGATCAACACCAAAGAATCAATCATTCGTGATTACAGTCAAATGTCCCATTGCGACGATGTTTCATACACATATTCATTTACGTTTTATTTGAATATCATACAAAAAAAACTAAAATTACTTTAGGCTAACTTTTAAATGCATTTAGTTAGTAATGCCTACTGGATGTCATTAGTAAAACTTCTATTTTTTTTATAATCTGTGGGATAGAAATAAAATGGCGTACAAGGAACTTCCTATAGTAATCCTCAATTACGATTCATTCAATTGATGACTCAACGCCTCGAATTCTATTGATATGACCTTCTCGTACAACGATATTTCACTCTAAATATTATATATAAAAACATCTAGATATAATAAAACTATTATATGGTAAAGGTCAAATGTTCAATTCTCGAAATTAAACGTTTGATCTGATTTAATTAATAAGAAATGGTTTATCTACTTTGTATAAGGATAAGATTTTATTATAACGATACCTTTAATGCCAAACGGAATAAGTAAACAAAATTTTATATATAAAAACAGCCATTTATTTTTGTAAAAATAATAGAGTCCATCGTGGTGCAACGGAACAGCATATGACTGTAAACACGACGATTCCGGAATTGATTCCCACTCAAGGAAAATGTTTTATTTATTTTATTCTCCATTCTGGTAATAAGACAAAGTCACGGGGTTGAGTCCCACCACTCAACACGCAAAAATTGGGCGGTGCGTATGCAACGGACTGTTTTAACACTAGATTATATCTGCATACCCTTCTATATGGGGAATACAAAGTAAAGCTAACTCTGAGTTTACTATCATAATCAATTAACTGATGAGAAAGCCTGAAATATGTTAAACCAATATTTGTCAACAACGAAAATCAAACCTACGACCTCGGTGCTTAAGTTAAAATCTGTAACTACTGTACTTAGAGGCCCGTTAATCGCAGTATAGACAACCGAACGCTATCTAAGTATCGCCCTTGACTGCAAAAAGGTCGTACAATCGTTGTGTTGGTAAATTGTCAGTTGTGTAAGGTTAAAAGTAGTAGCTGGTATATTATTTATTTAATTATTTAGGTTCTTTTATTTAATACTATTTTTTTGTTAGTTTGGGATTTTTATTTTGGATAATCGAGGGAGTCTAGTCTCGCACTGGTAACGTCTCTTAACACAAGGTTCCCTCTGCCTACCCTGCTGAGTGCTGGATACATCGTGCAGCTATAAGAAGCCTAGGTTTACCTTAGGTTTATAAAATCAAATACAAAGATATAAAATATATAATAACTACTAACCATGTTTAGCCATGTATTCTAAATATTAATTTCTTTCCAGGCATAGTGCTGTATTTCTCCCTCCCGCGCCACGAGTTCGGTCGTGTCCAGACGGTGTTGTTCCCCGTTTATTACGCCTTCAACTCCCTGGTCAGCCTGTTGGCAGCGCTCGCGTACTTCCGCACGCAATGTCTCACCCGCTTCGAGAATACTTCCTGGGTACAAGTAAGTTGAGAAATTATATATTTTTCATTTAAATAATTAATGATAATAAGGTCATACCTAAATTAAATTATTTCTTTAACAAAAAAATAATATTTAAGATGATCTATTGTGGATGTAGGACCTTTACCTTGCTAGATAGAGTGCCATACCACTCTGTCTATCAAGGCCCTAGAAAAATAACATAAGAATATTAAATATATTTTTTAAAACATAAATATAAAATCTTCATTTATAACCAGTAGTTTCTTCAAATGAGTTATGTAAAATGAAAGAGGATAATGAAGATTGGTGAAATTATTTCTTCTTAACCTGTCCAAAAAAAAGAAAATAAATAACTACCTACACAAAATAACTTATTCCAAAAATAGCTTAAGCCTCAAAGCAAAGATAACATTATCAACTTTTGCAACAAAATAATACTATAATGACGAGGCTTATAAAGAAAAGTGCTTTGATCTTTAAACAGGAAACCACAAAACAAGCGTTTGCTTCCAGGGCTGCCAGTATTTATTTTAACTGTATTAATTTTACTTTTGTATAATAATGATTTAATTAAATATAGGAATTCTTATAGTATATTGTTTAAAATATTAAGTATCATTAAGAGATATTTAATTTGCTAAAAATATTTATTATTATAAAAATATTTAAATGGCAACCCATTTTACATGGCGCCTACTTTACCTTGCTCGTTTGACTTTTCGATGTACTTATATGCCAATTGACCTTAATGTAAGGATTAAAGCACGATTAATGAAATAAAATGCAACATCCAATTAAATAAGGAAATTTATTAAATTATTCGTAAAAATTATACATTGACACTTTAAGTGGTAGCTTTTAAGTGGCGCGGTAATAAAATTTTACAGTATTTAATATTATTTTTGTATTAAATGTTGACGTCAGTCGTTGTGCAGTGACACAAGCGCGCGACTGTAAACGTGACAAGTTGTGGGTTCGATTCCCATTCGAGAAAATACAATATTTAATATTTTAATTTCCTAAGAAAGTAGAGAACCAAACTGTCATAGTGAGAACTGAGTGTCTTTAGACTTCCCAGGTGCCCTCTGCCTACCCTGCTATGTGCAAAATGCCGCGTTTTGCCTTCCATATAGAGAAAAATAAAAAACATTTAAAAACCCTGATGGGAATTGAACCCACAACCTACAGTCGCACTTAGCACCGCTAGTTCTGCATTTTTAATGTCACCTTTTCACTCACTCTTGCCATGCTAATTCGATGAGCACTGAATATGACGTTTTCATTCCTTTATCATTATAAATTTTTGTGAATGTACTCCTTAATGATATAAGTTTTAAACTTTTAAAGCATTTATTATATTAGTGCCAAGGTTTAAAGTAAAGTAACATTGCAATTTGTTATTGCAATATCTTAACTAAAAAGGCAGAACCATTAATCAAATATTGCTAAAATAAAATGGAGGTTCTCAATAGATGATTAGAATATAATGAAACACTATAGATTGATGTTAATTTAAAAGCTCATTTTTAAATTAGTTCTCTTAGAATTTGAAAGTACCGTATAAAAATCTACAGTAGGATTGCAGCAATACGTACAGATTTACTTTGATGGTTAGTTTTGTTGTTAGTATACCTATAAAAAAATTTTTAAAAGATATCACTTTTCAAATAATTATGAAAGACTAAGGAAGCAAAACGAAGAAGATGGTAGAAATAATTTCTACGTACTGAGACCATGGGCGCATCGTCTAACTGTAAATGCAATGGTTTTAGGTTCAATTTCTACTAGAGGTATTGAATTTTTTTTAATGACAAAAGCGCTATGTTGTTCTTGTATCGAAACTGCGGTGCATGGAGAACGGAGTGTCCTAACACTAGATTGCCTGTGTTTACCCTGTTATACGCGGCATATAGCGTGAAACAAAAAAAAACAGCTTTTGTCTAGAATAAAAATTCCCACAGAAAAGACCAAATAATATCCTCCAATAAGCCTATGATTAACACCATTACATTACATTCACACGCCATTGTTCTCAATGAAATCTTCAACCTTCGATTATAAGACAAATAATTAAAACTACCAATTAACTTGATATTCATGAACTAAATAAATACATAAATGTTTTAATATTAATATTTGAATAGTTCATTCCTACTGTACAATTTTTTATCACGCTATCAATAAATGTCAAACGAAAATAGCTTTTTTTAGATCTTTTCGATGCAAACGAATGATATTGAAATATTGTAGATACGTGACGTAACTGTAAATATTTTTTATGAGTAATATTGTACTTTTACCTTTTACTTTCATTGTTATAAAAAGCAATTATGGAAATCTTAGTAATTTTACTATTACTTAGGTTTTATGTTAGTATTTTTAGGTTTATTTAGGTTCCCTCTGACTATCTGGAAGCTGATCTGATCTGAATGTTATGTTTCGTATACTACAAAACAACCTACGAAGAGCTCGCAATAGATTAAATTTGAGATATTAACACATCGTCGGCTTGGAGTATAAACCTTTAACCTGCTAACAGCCCATAAAGTAAATTATCAGAAGAGGCATAAAACCTTTTTAAAAAAATACGAGCTACATTATATCATCAGAAGGTTTTTACAATTTATAAAATTGATTTGTATACTCCACTATATGAAATAAAATATATGTTAATTTTGAATTTTGTTTAGCACTTTCGTAGTATAAAAATATACATAATGAAAACACCAAAAAACAGATGTAACAACACAACACAAGGATGAAAAAAAAATCAGCTTCACGCTATACTCCATACACAGCAGGGTAGGCAG
>FAPP01014955.1:2601-14547 GCA_001485965.1 Heliconius ismenius | reverse complement strand
TCTTATATATGATGTGAATGATGTCTTTATTAAATTGTTTAAATTAACATTATATTACATACATTATTATTCTGCAGACATCATGTCCTTCACCACCAAAAGGTAGACAAGGCCACTTACTGTGCCCTCGCTCACCTCTACCCGGACCAAGCCCCCTACACTGTGTGCAATAGCTCCCTTTCTGAATATGGTAAATATAATTTTTATATTTCATGTAATATTTTGAATTTGAATTAGGATTGTAATTAAAATAAAATGTGTTATATAATATCTATCACAAAATTATTATTGTTACAAAATTAATATTAAATAATTTATTTTAAATTAAACTTTTATGTCTTATTTTCCTTACATAGTTGTTAAATTGAACTTAAAAACTTTTTTAACTTCACGCTGATTGATTTAGCTGGTTTGCAATTGAAATGATTTTTGTTTTCAGGTGTGCTTGGATTTGAAGTAGGCTACTCGGTAACGAATCCCAACGCCCTAGTCTTATGGGAAGCTCAATTCGGAGACTTCAACAACGTGGCGCAGTGTATAATAGATCAGTTCATTTCTAGCGGACAAGCTAAATGGGTGCGCCAGTCCGGTATTGTGTTGTTGCAACCTCACGGTATGGAAGGCATGGTGAGTGAATGTTTTAATTAGGGTAATTTTTTCAAGCTTCACGTTGTATCCCGCACGTAGCTGGAAATCCAGATGAAACCTGGGTACCTGGGTAAAGACATACTGTTCCCCATTGTTTTCTGCTTTCCGTCGAATTCTTGAAGACTACTCTAGTATACTCTAGTATACTCCCGAGTGGGATTCAACCCACTTGTGTCTCTGCGTGCTAAGAAAATTTCAAGTACTGTTTTTATTGATACAATATTAATTAACATAATTATGATGACCTAAAAAAAAGAGTAAAAATATATTTTACTAAGTTTTATTTTACTCTTAGGGACCTGAACACTCTTCAGCTCGCTTGGAGCGTTTCTTGCAAATGAGTGCTGACGATCCAGACTATATGCCACCAGAGAGTCCTGATTATGAAGGTATATATTTATTTTAGGGAATATATATTTAATTTTACTCTTTGTTACTTATTATATAGATATTATATAGGAAGAAAAAAGGAAAGATATGATCGCTATTGAAAGATATGCTTACTATTTGGAAACAAAGGACAAACTGCTGCAATGTAATAGTAGTTTCAAATAATATTGTAGTTTTTTTATTATAATGCCCAGTCCGCCAACTGCACGACTGCAACTGGATCGTGGCGAACTGCTCCACGCCCGCGTCTATGTTCCACATCCTGCGGCGGCAGATCGCGCTGCCCTTCAGGAAGCCTCTCATCCTGATGACGCCCAAGTCGTTGCTGCGACACCCTGAATGTAAATCGTCCTTTGATGATATGTGTGAAGGCACTTCCTTTAAGAGGTAATGTATTTTTTATAGTATGCTATTCATTTACATTCTCTTAATGAGTTAATATAGTGAAAGTCTTATTTATTTTTTTATATTAATAACCTTTTTTACTTTGATAAATTAAACGAAATATCTGTTATTCTTTCTTAATTGAATGCTTAGTGTCTCTTCTTCTTTAACTCTAAATATTTTACTTAATAAAAATTTATGATGTTTATTTTGAACATTGAGTATTAATTTAACTTATTTATTATTAATTTAATTAAGAAAATAATACCTGATCTGTCTATTACAAACATGAGAATTAAGCTTTTATTCTATGTCGTATAAAATATTTTATCAGATTGATCCCAGAAGAAGGACCCGCCGTTGAAAACCCATCCAATGTTCGCAAATTGGCGTTCTGCTCGGGCCGCGTGTACTACGATTTACTTAAAGAACGTCGTGACCGAGGACTTGACAAGGACATCGCTATTGCTAGGTGATTAAATGTTCTTTCCCTCATAAATATTTTAAAAAAATGTTTCGTTAAAAGTTTAAAATTAGTGTTTAAATACTTTTATAATTTAAAACATAATGTTTATTAAACTTTTTATCCACTTGAACTTTACTCTCTTTTATCCTGTATCCAAATAGATTGGAACAAATCTCGCCGTTCCCGTACGATCTGATCAAGGCGGAGATCGCCAAGTACCCCAACGCGCAGCTCGTGTGGAGCCAGGAGGAACACAAGAACATGGGCTCGTGGAGTTACGTGGAGCCACGGTTCCGCACTCTGCTGCAGAACCAGAAACAAATCAGGTAATCCTATTTCCTACCAATATTCTAAGTGTGAAAGGTTGTGAAAATGAATCCTGGGTCCACTCAGCCTTTGGACGGTCTCCAAAAACCTCGGATTCAAAAGATGTTGGTCGTTGGGATTAGCTGCCAAAAAAACGAAGGACGGATGGACTTCATTGGACGCGTATTTTTCTAAAGTCATATACATTGAAAAGAAAAATAACGTAACTATTATTGTTCATTTATCTGTCGTGGTCGTCTATAATTTTTATGGCTACAAACTTTTTATAGTTATTGAAAAAATCTATAGAAAGGAATGTATATATTATAAAAAAATATATTCTTTTCTTCTTCACTTAATATGAGTTCCTTTTTTATTAAGATATTTATTGTGTTTTATGAGAAGACACAACAATATGATGAGGTCTAGTAAATGATATCTTACTCACAGTTTACTTATTATACTGTGCGGAAAGAGATTGAGGTAAATTAATAAATCATAAAAACTCATCCTAAGGCTCGATCGGTGCAATAATCTAATTCTAGTTTTAATTTTTATACATTTGCCGTAGCTTACTTTGGATTGTGTAAATTAATGTTACTAATTTTTATAATATTGCACATGTTGAAACGAGAAGTTAGGATCGAAGCGGAGGTTACGTTATAAAAAAAATTACTTTTCTATAGAACCATTTATATTCCATTTTATTTTATATATTTAAAAGTTTTGTGACATGATGTCAACATATAACAATAGACCGTGAACAATTATTGTTATAGTCGCTTATTTATTTGGACTATAGGCATTTTATAAAAAATAAAAAATATTTTTATCGTTATATATTTGTAAATAGCTTGCAGTTTTTCAGTCACTCGCATGCACCCCCGTATACCCATTACCCATAACGTTTAGTTACTCCCATACTAACAGATGCCCGTAACATCCTCCGTTGGTTCGTTGGTTGCAGGGCAAAGCCCGGCTCGGAATCGGGCTGGTTTAGCAAACTATTTGGTGCTGACAAACAACCACAAACAGCAACCGAAATCGAAACCGTGCCTCGTACGATTAGGTGAGAACCGGATAAACCACCTGCTTTGCTTTTGGGTTAATATATTCCATTGTGGAGGCTATCATTACACATTTAGTTTTATTGTGATTTTACAGTCTTGGACGCAGCATATACAATTTTTTTACATCATATCTGTATTTTTGATGCTTTGGCAAAAGCATGGCAGAAATATTGTTTTACTCAGTTTATTGGTTGTGCAATATTTATACTGTCGTTAGATATTCGTGCAATTTAACTGTTACGTCTCATCATAAACTAAACAAAAAATTAAAGATCGTCAATGATAACTACGTACATACAACAAAAATACATATTTTTGTTTAATGAAATATGATTTCCTTATCGTTTATTTCTTGTTTCATCATATATCATTAACCCAGCTTCTAATGCACCTTTATACAAAAAACTGCAAGCTATCTATGTTCAATTAATATGTCATTAATATTCTTATGATTGAATTTACAGATTTATTATATGAAAGTAAATAAAATTGTAAGCCAATAATAATAAAATGTAAATTATTTATTAGAAATACTTTATTTGAGTAAGATTAGACCTTTAAGGACTTCCCGAATCGTTGATAATTTAATGATGTATCTTGTGTTTACGTATTTGGAATGTAAAGGATGGTTTTGGGTTTAATTTTTGTCAAGAATAATTGTATTACAAGTGTCTTATGGTTTAGTTTTTCAAGCTCTTCACTTAGTATGTAATTTTACTGTAAACGAAAAATTCGTTGTCGTTATATACTTATCGGCGTAATATTTGACAAGTTAAATAATATAAAATTTATTTTCAGTTACAATGGAAGAGCGTCAGCCGCGTCTCCCGCCACCGGCTCAAAGGCTGCCCACAACAAAGAATTAAAAAATCTACTCGACGAGTTTTGCGTATTATAAACGAATACATAAATAAATCGAAATTATTTCGTGTAATACATCATTAAATCGATAACGAAATAATAATAGTTAACATTAAAGTCAATATGCTTCTAAAATTATATCATACATCATTAAATTTTCGTTAACCTTCAGTATTTATGAAACAATTATTATTATTGCCATCAACCATTTAATTAGTTAGTCTTTTTAGATAAATTGTAATTTATTTATTCAAAGTAGTTTAATGATTAGTAGCCATTATTTATTAATAATCTTACAATCTAATGTATCTAGTGTTGTAATTGCGCTTGGAGCTGAAATTGTAAATACTTTCGATTAGTACATAATTTTAAATCGATATCGCTAAATGACACTCGCTTTTTTTTTAGTCCAAGACTTAAATAGATCAAATATAATATAATCTGATTAATATATTTGTCCTGTTTTCAGCTCCTTCAAGTTATTAATAAATAAAATATAATAACTAATTAATCGATCAAGGATTTAAATGTAGCGTAGATAATTGTTCGGCACTCGTAAAACGATATTCAATGAGATATTATTAGTGTTAAAATTAATAGAAATGCTTGTTTAATATATTTTTTTGGCGACAGATATTCGCATAGCCTTAGTTTCATAGTTACCGCCGTCGCACGGCCATTGTAAGGAACAACACCAAACCTACTATTTACGTAATATATTCACATTATATACACGTAGCGGTAATTTAATATCCACAAGCTTTCACACTTGCGTGTAAAAATGCACTTTTTTATTATTAACATAACTTTGATCTTGTATTTTGGAGTCACTCAGGTGTAAGGGATGTATGAGGGATTCAAGAATGTATGTGTGGTAGAGCTGGTCTGGCAGGTTTCCTGGGCTTATTGATTATTCATATTGTTAGTTTGATTCTAGTTAATTTACAATAAATATATATTCAATGAATTGTGTTTTTATTTTTTATTCCCTTTTGGTCAAAAGAGAAATGTTATTGTTGAATGCATTATAATGGTCCTCTCATTTTTAGGGTTCCGTACTTTTTAGGAAAAAAAGGAACCCTATATAATAAGATCACTTTGTTGTCCGTTCGTCTGTCTGTCTGTCAGGACCCTTTATCTCAGGAACGCTTAGGGATATCGGGTTGAAATTAAAATCATATAATCAGATCTACGGCCCCATTATAATATCCTGATAAAAATTATATTTCTATACTTATTAAAAATACTTAAAAAAAAGATATGGCCTGTATATCGCAAAAAATGAGTATTTCAACACTATGAGGGGAATAAAAATTAATAGGGTACTTCCGAATAACCTAGAATTACGAAATTTGGCATCTAGAATCCATAGATACCCAGTACTCGTTCAGTAAAAAATCTGAAAACTATACATTTGTGTAAATTCTAAAAAATAATTTTTAAAGTGGGGCAAAATTTGGTATTAAAGCCGCTAGTTCATGTGAGGTATAAGATGAAAGGGTTCTGGCTAAGCTAAGTCTGAATTTCAGTAAAAGCTCGAGACCTCGTGAGCTTGTGAGCGATCCCAACTCGCGCTTGGCTAGTTTTATTTTCCTTTTTCGGTGGAATCCTACTATGGGTTTACTTTGCAAATTTTTAAGCTTCTCGCTGTATCTCGCAGATAGCAGGGTAGACCGAAGTGTTATAACACTCTGTTCCTCACTTCTCGCTTAAATATGTAATGTTCTCGCGTGGAAACGATCGAATCTACAACCTGTCGCGTTTACAGTTGTAAGCTTGTGCCTCTACGCTACGACTGGCCCGGTACTTAGGTATAATATGCATAATTATAAACCTTCCTTTCGGACCACTTCCTGTTAGTGCTTTTTAGAGATGTTTTTTATAAAAGATATTATTTTAAAAATTAATGTAATACAATCTAAGCGGTTCAGTGGCTTTTTCAATTCACTTTTTCCTTATATAAGTATGTTTTTGCTTTAGATAATAGTAGTATCACTTATACCGTGTGATGCACACTCACAATTCATAACAATATAAAATTATACTATAATAAATAAAATAGGTATGTAGATAAATAAACTTTATACATACAATAAAAATAAAGAACATGCTGTAGCCATAAATTTTGCCTTTGTAAAAACATTGTGTATTGTAGCATACAAAACTTATATTTCACTCAATGCGAAGCGAAAGCGTTAGAAAAAGCTCACTGAATCGTGCCTAATAACACGAGCGTGAAATGCGTGTTTATAAAGTTACGCCCAAACGGACGTGAAAAAAGTTCGCTGTCTGGGACCTCGGGGCCACGGTATTGAATAAAAACTTGCATCCTATTAATTTTATGAAACAATATGTTTCCATGCTGAAGTTACTGCATTTTTTGTTTTTTTATTATTCACCGATTTATATGCGGTCAATTTTTCTTTATCTTATTAAAATTTTCATATTTAATAAAAAATATATCATATTTTAGTAACCAACTTTCAAAAAAAGGAGGAGGTTCTCAATTCGTCATATTTTTTTTTAATAATTTTTATATATGTTCACCGATTATTGGAAGACGCCTGAATCGATTTGGATAATTCTCGAATCGATTACTCGTCCAATTACTAATAACCCTGCTATATAGTTTCGTTATATAATATTTTATTAATCGGAATCACGTGGTCTCGGAATCGTAGAAAAAACAGAATCTATAAAAGTTTTTATCTTGAATTGGTTTAATTTTTCTTTGTCTATTAATTTACACCGCTTTCGTTAATCAAACTTGAAATTAATGTAATTAGCTTCGAAAAGCTCTACTTGAAAAAGCTTTTATTGGACTGGATTGGATTGATTCGATATTTTAAGGTACTTGAGATTTAATCTGAAATTTAAAAAGTAAAAGATTTGTAATTTTATAATTTTGTGAGTAGTCATTAAAGTTTTTCACCTTCAATATCACCTTCAATTTAATTAATAAATGTCATGGTGGTGCAATTTTAAAGTGCTTCTGATCTTGGATCTTGGATCTATTTATAGTGTGACGTTGTTTGGTTGCGTTTGGCCAGCGAGCAATGCAATGAATAATATGAGGCGGTAAATGATTTTCGAATATATTAGCATAATCATTATTGCGTAAATTACTAAGATTACACGGCGACTAGCGTCCACTTTTTATATAACTTTTGTATTCCGACCCTAATATTAAATTTAAATAACCATACTTACAATTTCTGTTGAAATAATCATAAAAGTTGAAATAGTGGACAATAATTTATGAAATATTGTAACAAAGGCTAATTTTAATTTATGTATTTAAAGAATAACAAAAAGCTTCTAGGGAAAGCTGGGACTAGAAGCTTGTTTATATGAAGTTGGTTGTTCGCTATAGAGCTAATCCTCACGTCTGTGGAAGGGATTAGTTTTCTCACGACGTCTTTCGCGCGTATAAGAATATGAAAACAAAAAGTAAGCTAAAACGCCAAGTCATTTAGGATTTGAACGGTAGAAAGCTGTTTTAACGTAACGAAATAGTTTTTTTTTTCATTTATAAAATATATATATATATATATATATTTTAGCATTTACATAATACACGTTCCCCTAGCTGATGTTCCTCAATTTTGGGCTTATGAATTATAAATAAGATTTTTGTATTGTTATCATATGATGGAGTGTCTTAACACTAGATTTCTTCTATCTACCCTGCCATGTGGCGGATACAGCGTGAAGTTGAAAAAAAAATAAGAATAAAAGTCTCTTGTAAGTAATATAAATAGGTAAAAACGAAATATTTTTAGTTTTTCAAATTGCTCCACACTCCTATACCTATCATTAAATTTATCAACGATGTTGTTAACTTTAATAATTGTTTCAAACTTTATTTCTTGTATATAAAACGATACGGGGACGTCTCTACTATACCCATTTTTATCTTCTACTAGTCTCATTTCCACCCACAAAGCGATCTCAACGTCTATTTATAAAAGGCTTGTACAGTGCGAAAAGGTGCGAAGATTAAAGATGGTATCAGGTCGAAGTGCGTTTTGCGCGTCATACGGGCGACACTTCAAACAACCTCGCGACAATTAATGTTACGTATTGTGCGCTATTCATTTTTTAAGATGCGGGCTTTGATTATAATTTCTAAGCACCTCTACGCTCTATGCTCTACGCTCTATGCTCTATGCGGGCCACATTTGAAGGGGGATTTGTTCTGAGCCTCCAGATGTGTAATGATTGCTCAGAAGCGTGAATGAACGCACTTGACACGCACTTTACAATTCTGAAGTTCAGAAAATTCATTTTTATTATTTTTATGCGTTTCTTTTGAATTATCCTGTATATAGAGCATAATGGGATTAAGTTAAATATTGCTATAGTGATTATTTTTGAGGTTTTGGTTTACTTAATTGACATTATAACATAATGAAGTTATGCTTAAGCTGAATGGAAGTACATAAAGGATTTAGTTAGAGATTTAATATTTAACTAAAATGTCATCCGTGAAGGCAACAATCCACAGAAGTATCAGAGTACTTTGTGTTCCCTCCCGAGGCTAAGTCCTTTGTTTTCTAAAACCTTCCGAGATGCTTTAATACTTTGTAATGGCGAGACAAATTCTGTGTGCGTTGCTGTCTGGATATGAGTGAGTTGAGATGAGTTTTCCTATGTTACTAAATCCTATTTTGTGGATTCTTTGTTCTCGTATTTCTTTCATATTTTGTAATGCAAGTCGAAGTCAAAGAGGATTCGAAATCTATTGACAAATATAAAGCTTTTCATATTGTATAGTACAACCATCGCGCTTGTCAGACCCTGGGGTTTGTGAATCGTTAATATCTTTGAACCTGTACTCGCTTCGTATCTTTAGTCGATCATGGCATGTTTCTCCTGTTGCGTAAAAGTTACATAGAGGGTGTGTTTCAGGTACAGTTTAACATGCCTTAATGTTTAGGGATTTAAGAATTACAAAATAATGGTTTTATAAATTAAATTCGTATTTAAATTTACAAAAATGTGTTAGGTAGGATTTTTATAAAATCCGCAACATCTTTTAAAATGTAGCTTAGGGTAAGTTTTGTATAAAATTAAATTTGTACAAAAAATATTTGAATTAAATAATTATGCAACTGTTGGTTTGACGTATTACTCTTAAAATAACTTTATCCAATCTCAGTGAAATTTAGAATCATATGTTTACATACTTTTATCATATAAGAGATAATTAAAACATAGTTATACTATATAGCGGGAGTGGGGGGTGCAGCTGAAATCACAGCACAATAGCTCGCTGCGGTTACGGGCGTTTTATAAAAAGGCGATGCCTTTGTGAACGCATTGAGGCGCGCCTATTAATCCTCTATACTGAAAATATTACGCTACGGGCGTCACGGAGGTGTAAATAACGTATAATCACTTGTATATTGCTAGCTATTATTTTTTGCTCGCAGTAAAACTTTTATTTACCAATTTTTAAGGGACAAATGTATACTTTTGATCTTCAGTTGTGAATATGTGCCAGGTATAAATATTTATGAATCAGCTCGACAGACATTAGCGTATCTAGAGATATTTTCTTGGGGCTGAACTTTAGCTTTGAATATAAATGTTTGTGTAAATGTTGTTTTTTTTATATTTCGGGGCACCTTTTTTGTATGTAAAATTTTCTGGGGTGGGCACCAGACTATTCTGAGGTGGGCAAGGCCCATTCATTCCCCATATCTGTAGGCCCATGTTGACAAATATATTTTATACGAAATGTTTAAGGTAAGAATAGTATTAAGAATATAACATGCATGATTTCGAGTATGAAGCCACTACAATCATTATAATCACGTGCAGTACATATATTATGAGCTGATGTATATGTAGTTGTCTTGTTTTAATGCAATTATCTAAGTAATTATTATAAAACCGTATTAATTATTTTTATAATTACATAAAATTATATTTTTTTCTTCTTTAATTCCACCACTCAACACGAAATGTCTTGAATAAAGGAGCAACATAGAGCGTCTCTTCATCATTTTGTACTACATACTTAGTGAAGTAACTGAAACAACCACACACAAGTTAGCCATTTTCTACATTCCTTTTATTTTTACTTACGTCGCGTCGTATAATTTAATTTCATTTTATAATTTAAAGTACGTTTTAACAGCACAGAGAAAATGTCAGGCGGCCGTGATGTGATATGAATACGAGCGGTTAACCCAGGGTGAAAGACCTGCGGGTGACATTTATCCCTATAGTTTAGTAACAAAGGAGTCAGATTTACAGGGCTATTACGTCGCCGAGTCTTACAAAGGACCACTATTGTTTCACTGACTTTTAGGGAGTGACAAAATGTATGTGGGCCCTTTGAACTTGTGTTATTTTAATTATTAATTTTCATGTGAATTGTTTAGCGTTATAGCTAATATTATTACTAGCTGTTAAATCTGCATATTATTAATTTTCGGGATCCGTTTTAGCTCGTCGGGAAAAGATTTTCTTTTTCGTATTATAAAGCGGATATGTTTTTTGTTGTTCATATTTCGTTATCCGAAGCGTCCAATCGTGGCGAATTGGTCTATTGTTTGCAGTCATTGGACGTCGATTTTCATTGAGTATTGGTTTCGTTGCGCTTTTTTTATAAACTCAATGGTTTGGAATTGAAATATAGCTAACAGTTTAAAGTAATAATATTATAAAATTAAATATTATCCATAAATGCAATATTTCGTTTTTTTATCGCTTATATTGATTGTACTAGTTTTCTTTTACATTTTGTGTGGACGTTACGTTTGCGTAGACTTTGTATGTAAATTGTAAAATCTTACATTTTTGCGTTCTCGCAGTAATTTTTAAATTCTATAGTACTTCCCTATACTCCCTAAAGGTCCTATATGCTAATATTCAGCGCTCTAAGCAGCGTAGTTTGAATTGTGAGTTGTCTTTCAGTCACTTCGTAACGGAAGAATTTTACACAATATATATGTATGTACGAAAGTTTTAAAGGCTTAAAATATCGCTACGTACGTACTCTTATCAGGTGATCGCCAACTGACATTACCCTCGGGCGTCAATTTCTCAAGATTGGAGTTAAAAGTTTAAAAGTTTAGAAATTGCAGAATTTGTGATGATTTATTGCTTTATAGTAATAACGAAGTAATAATGATAACGCAGTAATATTTATAAGTTAGTCTATACTAANNAGAAACAAGTACCTACTATACACTTTCTTAATTAATTAATTTATATATATAATATAATGCAATTGTCGTGTTAAATATTCGCATTCATTTACACAAATTTTTGTATAGAATATTGAAATTCATGAGGTCTTATTAGAGGTATTGAGTGAATCTTATTACCATAAATTCTTTTACAAATAACGCGAACCGTGGATACTCGTCAAAAATTCAACATTTGAATAATTCAAGAGTCGTTTAAAGACAATTCCCAAATTGGAGGTTTGATGGTTACGAATCGAGTGTAATGAAGTAAACTTTTGGCTCGCTATGGCTCCCATCGCAAACAATCACGAAAGTTTCTACGGTGTAGTCTTTATATGTTACATTTTTATGCAAATCTGTGTCTTTTACTGTGTTTAGTTCTAAGTAGGTTGAGAATTATTTTATTTAGTATTTGGAAATTTCAATTGAAATTTTTATATTGCAATTTGATTTGCATTGTTAATTTATAGAGGTTTATTTATAGGGAGAGACCTCGGTTGACCTTCGAAAACAGTATCAAAGATTTGAGAAAAATTGGTGAAAAAGGTGACATAAAAAGCTTGAGGACCCCCCGGAGGGTTGTATGAATCCTGAAGGGGTTGATGACAGTGGACGAGGC
>FAPP01014943.1:0-10377 GCA_001485965.1 Heliconius ismenius | reverse complement strand
GGTCATACGCGTGAGCCACGACTGGCCTTGATCTGGTCACATGCGTTATTTACTTTTTGCTCCTTTTAGGAACTTCAGAAGTGGTTCACCGAAAAGCAGCACTGTGTAAATAAACTGACAAATCTACTGAACAAATACAAATGTTTCATCAAATATTCTTACGGTGATTTTAATTACTTATAGTAATAATTAATAATTTAATATATTTCTTTAACTAACAAGAAATTCATTTATGTTTATTTATTTCCTAAATCAAAAAAAAAATCTTTTTTCTTATGTGTTTGTTTTTAATGAAACTCAAAATAATTTTACTCTACTCTTTCTGTAAATAATAACATACTATAGTTTAATAACCTTGAACCTGAGAACTTCAAGTAAACATTCTTTAGAAGTACCTCTAGCCCTACACTACTCTACAGCCTAGGTGCTAATCGTAGAACGCACGCATATGCGGCTATAGTGCCTCAACCCTATTTGTTCTTTAACTTATATTTCACCCGTAAACGGCTTCTTCCGGCCAGATTATTGGAATCACCTTTTTACCGACCGACTACTTTAACTTTATAAAAAAAATTCAACCTTTTGTCAAATTATATTAAAACGAATACTTACTGCCTTTTTGTTTGCTATATTAATGATCTTCAATTTATATTTTTGGATCTTGTATGTATAAAAATAGACGTTATTTTCATGTATTTTCTATTATATATAGTTTTCCTTTTTTGCATCTTTTTAAGGACATATATTGGTAATACTCTCGCTTCTCACTTTATAAAATTCGATAGCGAAGCCTTAAAAGTATAGTATAACTGTGACACCTAATATAGTTAGTTATAGGTTTAGTTTTAAATGTGGGGTTCGAACCTCTAACATCAATTTTTAGTCTGTCGCACATAGCCATAAGTGTTAACAAGAGAAGGAAAAAAAATACCTCTTAATAAAATAAATGACAGTCAGCGTCAACAATTTTGATTTTATACAAACAGGCGTCGATTTCCACAGCAATGGACTTAATCCGACAATAAAAGACCAAGCATTTGCCTAATCTTTACAAACATCTTTGGCATAAAGTATCAACGGCTGACCCCGTCAAATACATTGAATTATAAAATTTTGTAAGAAAAAAAAATCATTAAATATCACCAATAAAATGAGGTTTTACTTCTGGAATTCGAAGTTTTTACTTAAGATATTGACATTACCAAATACTAAGTGTAATAAAAAGAAAGTAAGGCGAATATTTTATTCAAACATAAAAAAGGACAGGATGAAGTAATAAAAAGGAATAGCGAGTTAAATATGATTTAATTTCGTAATTTTCTTAGCAATTATATGGATTTTGTTTTCAGCATCTGATTAATTATAAATATAGACACATCAATACACGAACTGCGTCACCGGACAAGTAGTTTGTGTTAAGCGCATAACGTATCATTAACTATTTAACATTTCATTATTTGGAATGTAAAAGTCTTTGTAATTTCGTATATACTCGTGGGTAATGTGTAGATGAAATCATGTAACATAAGCTCGCACTATGTGAAAGCAACATCGACATTTTAGCGAATACGGGACTTTAAATAGACACTGGGCAATACACTATATATTTTTATTTAACATCAGTTATTCGTCTTATGTTAAACAATTTTTATCTACTCATAGTTTACAGACATAAACTTAGCATACTAGATACATTTCGAACACAAGGTCATACACTGCCACCACTCTATGGCACAGATCTTATTAATATATTAAATAACATAAAGTCCTTTCATCATCATTTATTTATAATCGGTGTAATTCTTTAAATAATTATGTCTTTAAATTTTTCGAATAACGGAATTTATATTTCAATGAAGGTAAAATTTTTACAAGTCATTACCAAAAAAATAAAGACGTAATTTTACATCGAAATGGTAGATTTAGGACGAGAAGAGATTCGAAACCTATCACTCTCAGGCAAACACTTAAAATAATATTTACAAAACGCTCAAATCATACATTTTAATTCAAAAGAATCAAGAAAATAAAACACTAAGAAAATAGATGTGTTGGTGGAGGCAGAAAGAAATCTAGGTCATACACAACATAATCAACTGTGGCTAATCACAAGAGAGCAATTGGTCGGATTAAATACCCATTAATAATTATTAAATACAAAACATTTAATACAACTTTACACTAACATCTAGGCTTACAATTGTTTTGATTAACGTTCGATAAATAAGTAAACACGTTTATTATATTTACAAGCAGATAACATGGATCCGTACTAAATTAAGAGTAAAGCATTAAATAGTAATACACTGAGAATTGACGTAAAGGCGCTGTAACTAGACGATGACGAGCCAGCCGGAGCCGTCGAGGGTAGTAAACTAAAGCGTCTTCAAGGAGGTTGGTTTCAAGGAACACGTGAGCGACGACCGCACAGTTCCCTCAATAGCATCAAAGTATAGCGGTGGTCTGTCGGAAGACTCGTGACTAGCGAGACTACTATTTGCTCTTTCCACAGCAAACCTCTTTTTTTTCCTTTTAGAGCACAAATCCAAGCGCACAAGAGCAAACGAGCGCCACGATGTTACACGGCCGTAAGGAATTTCACAACTCGGGCGTCTCGGCTTTTTCTCCCCATTCGAATGTTTGCTTTCTCTCGCTTCAGCTACCATTCATGCGACGTTTAGAACGCCTGTAACGTTATCCAGTCCTCGTCACTGTAATAATACTGCGGTAGTTGACTAATACTCTGTCCACTCAAAGTCCATCGACAGCTGGCAACGAAACGCGTGAAGCGTTGAAGCGTAAATGAGCTGCAATGATGATACGGCGTCTACGTACCTTGGCAGTTCCTCCGCCTCTGGTACCTGCCGTGGTGGTGGCGGACGTGGCATGGGGGCTTATTGGGGTTTTGTGAAGGCCGATGCCTACGCTGTTGATATTTGCTTAAGTCGCCGGATATCAGGGCGTTGTGCTTGTTTATATCGAAGTCGTGGGCTCTTATCATGAAGGAGAAACACTTGTGGTGCCGCTCGGGTACTTGACTCTTCATGCGTTTCACTTGCGTGCCTCGCCTGTTGAAACCTATGTATCGGTCTTCGTTCTTCACCAGGTGGTATCTGTTGTAGCCGTCTACAAATTCCTCCTTGAATAGACAATTCGGTTGTCTCTCTGCTTGAAACCGCGTCTGTTAAAACAAACATACTATATTAGAAACTGATCATTTCTAATTTGTGTGTTTTTTCCTAATAATGATGTTTTTTTAATTTAAGTCCATTAAATAAATATTTATTACGTACCAGACGTCTGCCGACCAGCCGTGAGCGATTGAAGCATAAATACATGTCCTGCACCGGAGAGTGGATGAGCAGGTCTAAGCTTAAACCGCGTGTGCTGATGGTGAGATTCGCTGTAACAAATAAATAAGAAATATTAATTAATTTATTCTACTAGTACCTTTCACCATATTTACATTTTTCTATAATTAATAACACTAAATAATTATGTAAAAATTTTAAATAGTCTCTCATAAGTTACTGCGTAGAGTTCCGCCTGCAACCGTCACGTAATAAATTCAATTACTAATATACACTCTCTCGTACAAACGGACAGAGCGTTAGGTGCAACAAACTAATAGCTAATGATATTTGAACACTTACAAAATACAAAAATAAACCGTCAATAAATATTAATCTATTGCCGGACATCGTACACGCGGATTAAGATCGGATTACATACGGACACTTAAAATTTCTATGGAATGTGATAATTTTTCTTCAAAAACCAGTCACAATATTTCATCTATTTTCATTTCACGCAATAAGATTTACCAAGATTTTGATAGACATAATGCTTATAAGCGAATATTCTAATTTAACGTATTAACGGTATTTGATATATTTTAGAAATTGGGGCGTCGATTTTGACGGCTTATACGAGAACAAAAGATAATTTTAAATTGTAAATACATTGCATTTTACGATTTATATATAGGTACCTATAATGTATTAAAATAAGCATTGAACTATAAATTTTGTTCAGTACCTATTTTTGTACTCAAATAAATGAACGAATGAATGATGTGAACGAAAACACAAATAAAAATACTTAAGTAAATTTATGTAATTCATATAAACACAAAAAGGAAGTTCTCATGGCAACAAATGGTGACATGTAAGCCTACCCCAGTTATCGATTAGATAACATTTAAGAGGAAAGTCCGTATGGAATCCAACGACCAAAGCGATGGGACGCTAATAAAAAGTATTAATAAAAATAAAAAGTTGAAGAAAGCGCTTGTGACACCGACCATGTCATTTCAATTAACATTAAAAGAAATATGCCCGAGGCCGGTGCGCGAAGAACACGAATCGATATAATTCCTTTTATGTAGGTTCATATACGTGATAGGGGATTAGGGATTATGTTTTGACGTGTAGAGTATTTTGTTGCTGACCTTATTAATTTCAGATTAAGTATTATATTTGTTTGTAAAATTATATTTTAAATGTTATATTTGTTATAATATTATTAATTTTATTGGAACGAATTATTTTAATTCAATCGGGCTGGCAGACAGTGCTAATAGACGGTGTTGAGTTCCGCCTCTTATCAGGAGGGAAAAAAAGATTTAAATGTCTTGCTTGGTTTTCCATGCCTACCCTCCTATTTGGACCAATATAGGACAAAGTAGGAGAGTAATTTAGTAAACATAAAGTGCATTTTAAAAGCACTCAAATAAAGTAATTTGTTTTTCTTATGTTTTAAGACATAATGTCTGCAATGAAGACGCTGCTCTGCTATCAGATATTTAATAATACAACACAAACATTTCTCGTCAGAGGATAAAAATGTTATTTAATTTAAGATAAAAAACAGTCACAGGCTTTGATATTTCACGAAACTAACTATTTAATTATATTGTTTATGTTTTTAAGGTTTAACGTTAAGTCGAGATGACGTAGAAAGAATTTAAATGTTATGATTAAATATTGTAAGAAGGCATGTTTGTCACTTTCTTTTTAATAAATTTCTATTTCACGATCTTTTGTTTATTTCTCTCATGTTATTTTTTTCTAGCTTCACGTTTTATCTCTAATGTAGTAAGTGTAAGCAGAGTGAACATAGTATCAAGCTATTTCGTTCTCCGTACTTTGTCTCCAATGAATAATTCATGCTCGTGTACGAATCAAACCCCCATTCAGTCATTCAACGACTGGGTCACGATGGTCTTTTCTGCTATTTACTTTTAAAAGAAAATTTACAAATTATATATTAGTTTTTTGTTCTAACTGTTAAAGAATTTTACATTCGTAACTATACAAATATCGATTATTATATTTATTTATTATATGATTTATGACCCAAAGCTGCACCTACATCATCATATTTCGTACTTTGGAAGTCAACTTTAAGCGTGAATGGGTAACACTTATTCGAAGGTATACAAACATAGAGGAGGTACTGCAATGGGCCATATTTCTTTCGTAACAAGAAGTAAGTAAACATTGCCCAACTCCCATAATAGATATAGGCTAATTTTTGAAAAGACAACGTAATCTCAACTCGACAAACCAAACATTCGCTTTGATCACGCCGACAACAAATATTTTCACTCACTCGAGTACCTACTAAATGCATAATTTGATAATAATTTTGAATTGTTTTATTTTTTATTTTAAAAATAAAAGTATTTATTTTATTATTAATATTTATTATATTTAAGTAGTTGGTAGCGCGTAATATTTATGGTATTAAAATAAATAACTTGATCTGAAATATTTTGACCTTTAAAAGTATCCTTTATAACAGTAATGTTTAATATTGAGTTGTTAACATCTGAGTTTATAATATCTTATCTTTTTCATACAAACTAATAAAAACTCGTTGTTTGCGGCAATTATGAGAAGAATATAATCTTAAAAATGGTAACAATTTACAATTTACCTTATCATATTCGCAAAATTTCCATAGATATTCTTAATAATGTTATAGTTTACCTACAAGCAACATAATATTACAAAGACGTCTTTGAAGGAATAGCTTTGGGTGGTATTGAATATTAGAATAACTAAAGGGATAATGCGAAACAGTTTTCTCTCGCCTACATACATCCATAATATTAGGTACAAATGTACTGAGATTTCCACTTATTCCTAAGAATTCTTAATTCGTAAGCTAAAAAACTAAAACGTGTTTTTTTCCTCTCTAATTCAGTTTTATCAGTCAAAACGCTCATCAATTGCTACTTGTAAATCACTATTGCCGTTTGAGATGACACGAGGACGATTTATTTACTTAACTGAGATCATAGCTTGTTTTATTTCAAACATTTTTGAAGATAGAATAATATTATGATGTTTTAATTGGAGAAATTTAATAATTTAACAAAATAGCAATGAGAAAGGAAGACACAATATTTTTTTAGTCCACTTTTTTAACCCGCATATAGATATACGATAGGCATGTACCAATTAGTATGAAAAACACTCCGTTCTCCACTTTTCCCCGAATCTAAGGAAGCTTTGTGTTATCCATCCGCCCTTAATGGAAATCGAACCTATATCCACCATGCTTAAATAATTCGATAGTCAACATTTTACATTGTCTGTGAATATATAGAGAGTATTCTTAATGGTGCAGGTTAAAAGAATTTCATTTAAAATACATATATAAAAATTGCAAAACTCAAATATGTTATTGTGATATCCTAAACCTATCATGTAAATATTTTGACTATATACCTAACATTAAACGTCTAGCTTACATCATATATTTACAATACATATCAAAATACAATTTAAAGCAATAACATCAATAATGTTCAAAAAGTATATAGTATATATTTACTTTTCATTGCACAAAGTACCCGATCTAGCCGGAACAGCCATTTATATTTGTCCGATGTGACGAATAAGCGGCCAACGACCGGCTATCGTCCTGATAGCGTTGTATCGGCGTAATCTTATTTCTAACCTGCATTTCCATTTCGATAACTATTTTAATTACAGATTAAATGCATTTTAAAAATGCATATATCTTTATCTTTTTCTTTTTTTAGATTAAGGCTGTATTTCGCACATGGCAGGGCTGGCAGAAGGAATGTGGAAACTATTGTTGAGATGCTCCGTTCTCGATTAAGACTCTTCTTAGACTTTTGTTCATTCATTCCCTCGAGTGGGAATCGATTTCACAACCGACGCGTTACAGTCAGCGGTCTTGTTCCATATAATTTCTATGATATTACCACGTTTTTTTTTAAATTGAAACTAATAATATTCTATTAATTTAAATGTTATTATCTTTTTGTTTACTTAGTTATATATTTTAGCTAGTTCATCAGTGAAAGAATGAATGTAACAAACAATTGTTTTGAAAGTAACGTCTCTATAAATTAATAAAAATTGCGCTCATATTTTTTTATCTACATTAGAAGTACATTTATCTTAACAACATTCCGCTGTTTTCATATTTCAAAGCACATGTTACTGAACTATTATATAATCTAACTCCAACAAGTACTAATTAAATAAATATTGACATTATAAGATAATTTAGTAATAAAATTTTTATCTAAGAACCTTGTACACGATGTTAAACATTTGGCGTTTGCGTAATTTTCGTCAAATTGTGATAACTCGTGATTAAGGGTCACGACTAAATCGTAAATTAAACGTGAAATATAAAAATATATGATATATAATAGAATAGTAGTTTTTTATACAATTACTTATTACTACGAAAAATATAATAATGGAGGATCGCTAAAAATCAAAATTTCAATAGATTAACAATGTCATGCCATTAATAAGAAATGTACAACAAAAGTTTCAATTTAACAGACACATCAAAATATGCGTATGTATTTTAAATATAAATAGAGTGAAAATTTAGTATTTTTGCAAAAAAATATTTTTTTTAAAGTAATCCCCATATTACTTTAAAAAAATATTATTTTAAATAGTAAAGAGTAATATAGTTTGTTAGTATTTATTAAATTAATAAAAATTAAAGTTTACTTTGTTTCCATATTATTGTGCTATATTTATAAAATATAACTGTCATTTCTGAGCTTTCACGAAGTTTTTGACATGAACATGGATTTTCAATTTTCGCTATTGTCGCATCAGACTGTCTGACAGTGTTTTCCTGTTTTCGAGTATCACATGTCATATTTTCCAGTATCACTTATAACAGAAATAACTTTAAAAGCGGAAATTTTTTATATTTTTAGATTTAAGAATTTCATTTTTATACATGGATCAAATAATATTAAAATAATTAAATATAAAAAATCCTATATTACCATAACTAAGTCTTTCAGAGGTTTTATTATACAAATTAAATAAATATAAATGATATTGTCATGAATAGAAAGGTAGACTATTTAAGGCTAAAGTATTCCACGATCTTGTTAACGCTATTTAAAGGAACTTTTACTGTGCCTAATTTAAATACTTACTCTAGTAAATATTTTACAATGTGGTTGCAAACGCAACAGGTTGCGAGTTCGATTCCCACACGACAAAATGAAATATTTAATATTTCCATTTTTTTTTCGCTATGGTGTGGAGGGAAAGGCAATGTCTCCTGAATTGGTCGGAAAATGGAAAACAGAGTGTCTTAACACTTGATTCGCTTTTCTTCTTGGTTCTGGATATAGCGTGACACTAAAGAAACCTCGTTTTAATTTAAGAAATGTTGTTATTTAAGTCTTTAACATAATCAACGTTAATATCGCGCGGCGTCACAGTAAGATATCTCTTTAAGTAAACCATGTACAGTCTACTCAGTCGAGATTAGAGCCAGCTAATCCCAGGTCCGACTGCGGTAGGTAGGCATTTGAAGAGTATCCTAGTTGAAGACCGCCGCTCCTGTAGTAGTTGCTTGGTTTTCATTGTCCTAAGAAATGTTTGATATAATTGTAATGTTCTTTATAATTTTATAATTGATTTTATATAATAATACTATAAACTATATATAAGTATGTCATTATTATTTGAATTTAATTATATCTTGATATAATAAATTTATTATCTTACGCTTCAAATCAATTGTACACATGTAATTTCCAAGTGCAATTGTAATACAGTTTCAATCGTATCAATGCATGTAAAGTGTATGAATTAAATTTAACTAAAAATCACACGTCCTCTTCTTTATTCTCTATTTCTTAATGTGCCTATCAAATAGTAGAAACTTGAAGTCAACTCTACATAATTCTTCTTAACTTACTAAGTATTACTTACAGTATCTAAGATACTGGAGGAAGACTCGTAAAAACCATGAGTGCCCACCGGAGGACACGAATAAAGAGGTTGATGACAGTGGGCGAGGCAAAAGAGGTGTGTAGAGACCGTAGCGTTTGGCGCTCCGTTCTCTCTGACCCCACTAAGGATACAGCGCGTGTTTACAGCGTGAAGCTAAGTTAATTTATCAAGTATGGACAAAAATACTTGTCACTTCATTGGAACCAAAGTCCTTTCGTACCCAGTGCTTCTAAGTTTTAAATAATTGTCTTAAAAATTGTTTAAAATCAAATACTCTTAATTATAGTTAAGTCATATATCAAAGTTATATAATGGAAACGTACGACCCTCCGTACCGGGAAACAAAAAGGCTTAGTAACAAAACAAATAATATCTTATATTAAGGCGCACTGTGGCATCTTAATCCTGGCTATTTGGATAACACCTATCTTAGAATGTTATCGTTTAATCTCTATATAATTACAGTGGATTTCTGTAACTGAAAATTTTGGTTAATCTTTTTAAATGTGTATAATAAAAAAGGAAGTGTCAGCTATCTGTGAACCACGCAACCATCGCACGTGAACCACGTCAACTTGAGGAGGTCGTTCCGCAGCACCTGATGAAGCAGCGAAGCATTATGGTTGTGGGTTTGATCCTGACTCGGGAGAGTAAATTATTTATACCTTCAAAATAGTCTTGCATATATTTATTTAATTTCAAATTGATTGTCATACTCAAACAATTAATTTCTTATATAGAAATTAAGTTTCCATATAAAATGCATTCCTTATATTGAAGCCACGATCGACGCCTCTAACTACTAAACCAACAGGTATATCATATAACCAAATCAGTTAACAAATACCATACAATACAACCAAAACACCAACTCTCAGATATGTAAGTTTCTATATAAGTAAAGTATAAGTAAAATATTCGTTACAAATAATTAATTGCGTACACGCACTGGGTACAACGGTAATAGTTTTTATGTGGTGCTCGCAGTGATTTATAACGAAGTACGGATGCTTATTAGAAAACGATTTTGTAGTGTTTATATTTTATAAGGTTTTTGAATTTTAAATTAATTATAATACTACTAGTGGCCCCGAGCGCGGCTACGCCTGCTTGA
>FAPP01014928.1:0-11315 GCA_001485965.1 Heliconius ismenius | reverse complement strand
ACTTTTTTTCTCAAATAATTGAACATTAAAAATAACTATAAACAAAAAATAAACATCAAAGAAAGGTTCCTAATATTATAAAGAGAGCTTTAATGAAAAGTCAACTAGCAAAAACCCAGTAAATTAAACCATTCTGAAATATTATTTTTATGCATCCACAAAAAGTAACATTACATTTTTAAAGAAAATATCCTATAATAACATTTTCTGTAACATCTTTTCTATCGTGAAACCTACGACGATAACTCAGTTGAAGTCCAAATTCGATTCTTTCCAAGTGTCAGCCAGAACCTGAATATTTCATCAGCATGCTTTCTGGGGCGACGAGAAATATGGTACACTTTTGCCGATCATTTCACCAGAAGTATGGACTTTAAACATTTGAATATTATGAAAGTAATATAATTTTTTGTGTTAATTACCGAAATCTCGATATTGCGGGATCCTGCATCATTTTTTTCAATATCACGTGATGCCATAATAAGGATTCACAGGATTAAGAAAAACACCCGTTCGATCACATCATCAACATCGAGGGGAAGAATCCTAAATTGTAATTCGTGTTCTCCATTCAACGTGACATTGGCGAAGTGATTAGTGCTGAGCTGGCACGCTCGGAACGCCATAAATAGAGAAGAATCCTAAAAATCCTAAATTTACATTTTTTTTTAAAAGAATACCTCATTATATCTTGATACCATATTAGATATTTTTCTATATCTAAACATTAATCAAAGTGAAACTAACTATGCTATTAAATAATATCTATCTATAAAAGTGAATTAATATAATGTTTAATCTAAAATCAAAAAAGCTAACCTTGCACTTCTGTCGAAAACGCGCTTCTACCGACTATCATAAACAGACGTCGTACACACCAAAAATCCTACACATTTTAGCTCTTATATATATTGTGATACGGAATAAATTGGCACTCAATTCACCCCGCCATTAATTATGTAGGGTGACAAGGACGCAGGTGGCTCAGAGCCGTTCCGCTGTAAACGTCCCGATGCATAATTGAAGACGCTTTGCTTACGTGACTCCTCAGAGGAGGAGCAGGCGACGCTAACTGTGATAGATAATGAACTGCTACAATTGAATTTTAATGGTTTTAATAGTTGATTTAATGTATCTACACTCGTGTCTTGCTACAAGATTGGTTGAGGAATTTAATATTGCATGAGCTGCTCCTTTTAATGTCAGCGTAAAGGGTAATCATATATTAGTAGAAGCTTACTAATAAATTGAAAAAAAAAAATTTGCTTCACGCTGTATTTCTCATACAACGGGGTAGGCAGAGGGAACCTAGTGTTAAATAAGACACTCCGTTCCTCTGTTGTTACCAGAAAGAAGAAATTAAGATATTTATAAGTTCATATCCCCAAGTTGGAATCGAACTCACAAGCGTCGCGTTAAAGTCACAGGCTTATGGCACTATACCACCACGGCCTCGATATTTTGTTTTATTTTTTAGTAATATATCGATTTTATCTACTTGAGAAATACTCTAATTAATATTACTCATTGTCAATCATCATAGAGACTAAAATAAGAGGGCAATATTGTAGTTAAATACGAACATATTATGAAATATGCTGTAAATAAAATATAAAAATGGAAGCTTAATAAAACAATAGATATTTATCTTAGATCTCAAGTGCTTGCGGCTGAAATAAAATCTTTTTCTTATATTTTCATATTTTATTCTTCTACTATTTATTGACAATAAAGCTTGTAATTTATGTGTGGGACTGTTATTCGTTATTTCAGGGAGAAAGAAATTGAGGCCTGTAGCAAAAAATATGGCCCAATCAGTGTATTTTATACACACCAAATTATCACTGAGAAATATTTTACACCAGAGGCGAAGTGGTATAATATCTACGTGTAAACGAGATGGTTGTGGGTTTGATTCCTACTCGGGGAAAATAATTATTTAAATTTTTCCATTTTGCTAATATAAAAGGCAGCGGAATTGGAGAACGAAGTGTTTTAGCACTAAACTGAATTTAAATCTCTCCTCACCTCTCTATAAGCCAAAAAAAAAAACTTAAATACGTTATAAAAAACCTCCAAATAATTATACCTAGCTAAAATTACAAAGCACGAACATAAAGCCACATGAAAAATATTTTTTACTTTAAAACAGTTGCTATGTGACGTTTTCTTTACACCTGACTGTGTTTAGACCTTGAATTCATATTTGACTGGCCCTGCCCGTTAACTTTCTGCGCGGTTGACCTGTGACCTCTGCCACGTGGATGGCTCCTTTCAGACCCCGGGGCCCCGTTTGTTATTTTCTTTGTATAGTTATTTTTAGTGTCACGACGGATTTTAATGTCACGCTTACGTTTTTTTTGTTAATATGCTTAAATATGGAAATATATTAGAGTGGGGGATGTTAAGTAGTCGAAAATTATATTTATTTTTTGTTTGGTTTTTTTTTATTATTCTCGAGTGTTACTAAATTGTTTATACAGTTTATTATTTGTGTTATTATGTTTTTTAATAACTTTTAGTCACTTAGCTTTTAATTACTTTATATTAAAATATCTATATCCTATACAAAAACTATATTTTTTTAGGTAATTAAGTTGTAGATTTTGATTTGATTCAATTAGTTTGAAGAAAAAAAATTATAACAATAATTTTTCTTACATACTTAGGGACTGCAGGCACTTATTTCACTTATAGACGTATTGTTCATAACTTCCACAATAAGACCCAACACTTATATCTTATATCTCAAAAAATTTGAAAGAAAAAGCAGGCTACGTATATCAATATAAATATTTGACTTCATTAGTTATTACCAAAAGAACTAGAGAACCTACATTCCATCAGCGACGCGATGCATTTAAATTGTTTTGTATACCAGCTACATACGTGGGTCCATCTCCATATGCAAATTAGTTTGATACAAACTGGACCTTTTGTAATGCGACTGGTCATCTTATTTTAAATTTCGCGAGAATTAAACAGGGGGGTCATCTGCAATGTCTTTCCCACATCCTATCATTCACTTTTCATAGACCGTGAGATAAACATCGTAAAAATTTGGCTTATTTTTGGCGCCATTTTTAGCTTTAGCTGTCAGATCTGAGGTTTTTTTTAAAAGTGTTAAAGTGCAATGGACAATTGGATTACACAGCTTTTCCAAGCGCCTACATTTTCTAAACCTAAGGTAAAATTAAATTAATTTATATTAATGTATATTTAAAAATAATATATATTTAATTGAAAAAAACATATTCTTAACTTTCTATTTTAAGGAAATTAATATAAATAAAGTTTATATACGGTTTTTTTATAATTCATTTAATTAGAACAGAAAAGAGCTAGGAAACGGAATTTCTTAGTGTACAAAACTAATTAAGATCAGTATAATTAAATGAAGTTTGTTCTTACTCCTCACATTGGTGTACAATGAGCAATACTAAAATCGAATTAACTGAGACGCTAGCATGTACAAGAATGATATATGATAAAAACGCCGGCAGCAACAAACAGCTGCTCGCACCTCCCGCGCATTAACCTAACGAGCTGCCCTAATGGCGCCTTAGGGTTGCCACGTAAAAAAACTCTTATAAATTACTGCGGTATATCTAAAGCTCTTTTTGAGACATTTGTAACTAGATATGTAGACATTTTTTTTTGTAGAAATAAAAACAACGAAAATAATTACCATAGAATAATCTCTATAATTTAAGCAGTTATATCTAAATAAAATAATTATATAAGCAACCTTTCCATTCCCTTTGTTTGATATGTAATATGTTACTAACATAGTCAATCATCAATATTAAATTATTACATACATTCATCTGCTTTCACACACTATAGAAAATGCTGTGCTTTTTACTTTTTTTATTTATATTAGAATGATAATTGAAAGAACAAATACTAATTTCAAAGTTGTATTTTATGTTGCAATTATTTATTACTTTTATCTATTTTATATCCTAAGTATATTTAAGCAAATTTCCACAACTTCGTAGCTATAAGTAACGGGTTAACTGTTACAAACCTAACGAGCATCCTTAATGGCATCTATTAGGGTTGCTACACTAAAATAAATTACCACCTTATATAAAGCTTCCGTGTTTGCCTTTCTCGCTACTTACTTTTATTTTTATTTAGATAAAGTTTAAACGACTGCAGGTATCAATCTTAATGACGGTCTTCCATCCTATTTATATTGTACTTTTAGTTTATTTTTTTAAATACAAACCTAGAAATGTACACCTATAAAAAATTATAAGAATCGCTTGCTATTAAATTTCGATTAAAAAAATAAAATGTTTTAAATTAACATTTCCTCACACGAGCCCTTTACAATCTAGAGGTTAAAATTAAACTTAAATGGTGGCAAACGTGGCGCAGGAGCACAAGCGTGTGACTGTAAACGTAGCGAGTTGTGAGTTCAATTCCCACTCGACATCTGGGAAATAAAATATCAAGCTTAATTATTTTTTTATTTTAAATTTTTGCGCCCCGGGTCTAGGCAAAACGTGGCGTTGAGTTCCACCATTGAACATTCATAAAAATCAATAAAATAAAAGTTTAAATTGTTTAAAATGACATAATTTGTATAAAAAATATTTAGAGTCTGTTAATACTCACAATATAGGTATTCTTAACCAAAGAAGTAAATAGAGGTAAAATAAAGAAAGAAGAAGATATTCAATATGAAGTACTCTCTTTTCACTTAATACTGAAGATGTATGACAGTGTAAAATAAACTTTTTGCAATAGAGATTACCAAAACAAACAAAACACACAAATAAAAACCCTTTCGATTTTTTCAATAGTTGAAAACAATCAATAGTTTGTTTTTTATAAATTTAAAAAGACCTATCAGTAGCAGTTATATATATTCAAAATTAATTCAACATATATATATATTTATATCCTTTGTATAATATAACCTTCACAGCAACCCTAATTTCGTGCTATTAATTTGTCTCCGTCGTACTCGAATCATTCTACTGTTAAATGTAGATAATATATTCAGATGAATTATTACATTATACATTAAAATACTTGTATATTTTCCGTAAATTTGATTAGACAATTTCATTTGCAAATCTCAGTCATTTATTATTACGAAAGATCCCTTTGAAAGTCGGCATTAAATTTCTATAAGAAACAGATATCTTGATAATTTGAACTTGTTCCATAATTCCTAATTTACGTTTCCTCTGCCTGTTTTAACTGTGATATAAAAAATCTTAATGAGCTAATTGTTATGCTTAAAAATCTGTATATTTTGGCTTTCTTTGTATAATGTAAAAAAAGTAAAAATAGAAGATATAAAAGAAGATAAAAGATATAAAATTACCATCGGGACTGCTTTTAATGGTTGAAGCAAAAAAAAATAATTTCATTATTACATTAACTCAAAATTATATTTAAATACAAAAACTTTACACTATTTTATTTATTTTAGAAGAAAAAATAAGTATTTTACTTCCCTTAATTTGAAATATAACTATTTTTTGGTATGATTTTAGCTAGTAACGTTCAAATATTTGTGTACTAACATCCACTGTAGATGTAGAGGAAATATTCACCCGGTGACACCATTGCGGTGTTACGGATTTCCGCAACGAATTAAAATTCTACGTGAATGAATTACTGCACTGCGTAGTCCGCTCGTTGTGGCAAATTATTTGAATAAATATCACATAGTATATTTTACTGTTACCTTATTTTTTGTTATAATGCCGCTACGAAATTACGCCAATTTTATCAGCTGTTCTGCAATGAATTGATGTATAATTACGAGTTCCCTTTTAAACCAACGAAGATTACTCGGAGTCTATCAAAATCCATTAATTAACTTGGAATATTAACGAGCTACTCAAGATCGGAAGTTTGTACCTTGAAATTACAAAGTACGTAATAGGTTCGAAAGTCTTTTGAAGTTATATAAAGTCAACGTAAATTTCACAGGCGCAGCACGGTAGTCCAAAATGCGGGAGTGGTGCCAGTGGGAGCGGCTCAAGCAGCACCAGTGGGCCCTTAGGCGGGCCGACCCGCGCTGCTGATGTTAAACCCGTTGAATGCAATCTCTGCCATCGAAAATTCAAAAATATTCCCGCTCTTAATGGCCATATGCGATTACACGGAGGATATTTTAAAAAGGTTAGTGTAGTTTTTGCAATAGACTTAAGTAATTTATTTTTTCGAACTAAGACGGTTTGTTACTTATAGGACTCGGACAACAAGAAGCTAGATAAAAAAGAATCAACAGGACCACCTCTACAAACAGCGTCTGTCTCTGTAAGGGCACTGATAGAAGAAAAGATCATCAGCCGTCGGGGTGCTAGTGTAGCAACTTCCCCGTCTATAGGTACTACTATTAATTGTTTTTTCTCTAAATAATTCAGTAATATTTCGGTATATATATTTTCACATAACTTTGCTTATTTCTTTCAGGAACCACAGAAACTGTGTCATCACGTACAGGATTTGTTGCACCAGCTCCACCTCCATTATCAACTATTAAGCCGTCTGCTTCATCAGTGCCACCAGTTACTACATCTGCTCAATTTATTTCACCTCGCGCTCCTCCATTAGTAACTGTAGCTACGAATGTAACAAATAATCAAAGAGATTCTACTTTAATAGAACTACTTAAAAAAGGCAGTTCTAAGGTAAATATTTTCCTAACTTATATGAAATTTACGAATACTTTACATAAAAAGGAATTTTACTAACTGCATATGTATATTTTGTAAAGGTAGTAAAAAGGTCAGCGTCAGATCCGGGCCAAGCTTCTCCACAACAACAAGAATTTTCTTTTCGGCCAGAATTATTTGGTGTATCATTTAATTCTGATGATGGATATTTTTCACCTGCATTAAATGAAGACACATTTCAATTCACAAGCGCATCTGATCATTTAGAAGAGCTGGCATCATTAGAAGATTATGCTACAGTTGCGGCATCAATACGAGAACGATCACCTGTTACATTCCCATCGAGTCGCCGTCTTGCTGCTGTATTAAATTCTCCCCTTCCTGAATCGTTAGCTGATTTCGGAGCTTGCCATGGAGGATCACCAGTACCATCTCCTGGGATTGGATACAGTGAAAACTCACCAGGACTTTCATACACTGCTGGTGATTCGCCAGGACTGGCATATACAGCAACATCGCCTAGCGGTAGTTATTCAACTCAAGCGGAGCCATCACCAGGCTTAGCTTATCCAACACCTCCTGCGTCACATGATGCTCATTCACCTGCGCATGCTGTACCACGAGTATCATCTCCATTGACGGCTGCCTTTTTTACAGCGACCATGTCCAGTCAAGAAGAGGTAAATGTACAAACATTGAGAAGATAACTATTGTTATTAGTTTTTAGATATATTTCTAATTGACGCTTATATATTTAGGTAGAAGAAGCTTTAGAAGAAGTACTGCCAGAAGAATGTAGGTCATTAGATGCTTATGCCCTCGAACCTTCTACGACAGCACGTCGAATCATGTTAAATTCAGAAGATCCTCTATTATCAAGTAGTCCACGTGATTTTTCCAACCAAAGAAACATACGACGGCAACACCGAATAACAACTCCAATTACAGCACCAATTCACCAATGGAATGATAACACAGCACTTCAGGTACATAGTAATTCATTGAAAGCAATACGAATTATATTATAAAGTAAATTATATATATTGTATTTACAGGTTTGTGTCGAAGGTAGAGATTCCTTGCCAGCAGTTTTCCTTAGCCCCAATAGTGTACCGGCCTCACCACAAAGACGTAAACGTCGTGCTTCTCCAGCGGGACCTTACCGGTCACGTATGCGGCGCACAGTAGATCATTACACACCTCAACCCATTCTTCCACCAGATAGAGACTGCAGTGGTTTATATACTGAAGTTACGGATGGTAATTATCATACATTTTCATACTCTTTGTAATCCCAATATGACGGTATTTCCTATTGTTATTATTATTTTCCTATTGTTTTAAAAATATTAGTAATTTATATCATAAACACGTCAGTTAAAATTGAAAAATCGTTAAGTGAAGACTGGCCAAGCCAATCACGGTGCAGAAGCACAGGCGTGTGACTGTAAACACAACATATTGTAGATTCGATTTCCACTCGAGACTTCACATAGCTATATTACAGGCCTTCAAGAAGATGTTAATATGCTCTCGCAACCAGACGAACATCGCGTACCACAAATCAACATAGGAACAGACCACCAAGCAGATATTCCTGAACTATGCAACAACCGTATAGACCTACACCGGATACCGGAGCAGCTTCTTTGGGATCCTGGTATTAATGATGCACTCGATGATAATGAAGGTATTATGCATAGCCTTCTTAATTTTAGATTAAAAATATATATTGAATTTGTATATTTTCTCTCTCTCTCTCTCTCTCTCTCTCTCTCTTTTATTTATATTTTTTAATTGTATATTTTTTTGCCTTTTAGTACGCATGTTCATGGAGCTGGCCATGTGCGCCGCTATGCCAGTCGGCGGTCATACAAGAGAGTATGCCTTACAAACATTAGGCGAGTGTGGAGGAGACATCAGAGCTGCCACTTTACGTCTCATGTCCCGTCCCGCCGCACCCTCACAACACGAATCTCGGTGGACACCCGATGAAGTAGAAGCCTTTTTAGCTGGACTTAGCCAATATGATAAGGACTTCTTTAGAATTTCTCAGCTGGTAAAGTATTTTAATGTATGTTAATATACATCGATATTATTGGTTAAGTAGATATTATTGTTTACTAATAATTTTTATCGTTTTAGATAAGAACAAAAGACTCGAAGCAGTGTATCCAGTTCTACTACTTCTGGAAGAAAGTGACAAAAGACTATAAAACATTATACTTACGGAGTTGGAACGCTCAAGCCACCCAAGTAAGCACTGCCACTAATGCTGGCCTACACTTTTTCTTCAGGTTCACAGAATAGTGTTAAGTAGGAAGTTAATATGACTTGTCCAAATTCAGGGTTCATGTCAGATACCGTCACTTGGTTCAGCGTGCTCTTCACCGCCGACTTCATTTGAAGGCGAAGAATTTCCGTGCAAGATATGCGGAAAGTAAGTTTTGATAACCGGAATATATAGCTTTTATTTTAGCCTAAAAAGCATTCATACGCGAACGCCATTTAATGATACACTATGAATAATGAATAATCTCAAATACCACGTGGTTTTAAATATCAGTGTATACTATTTTATTTTGAATAGGCACACAATTTAAGGTTTCAAATATATATTTATTTATACAATAAATTAAAAATTATTGCTGAATTTAATAAATAATATAGTATACTGATTCAGGGAAGTCCATGCCAAACGTATATTGTTATTCTATTAATTGAATAATTTTCTAGGTACTATTTGTTAGATGAATCGTTTATATATAAAAAATAATGGTCTTGTTATTTATAAGTATTACCTTATAGTAAATGTTTTGGTATTGCATTGAAGAAATAGATAATTTCTCAAATGATAAGATTTTTTGGGCATAGAAGAATTCCTGTGACGAGATACAAAATATTTTTACTATTGACTACACAAACGACATATTTCACTGAATATTATTCAAAACCATTTGACTTCAATAAGTAATTCTATAAGCGTTTGTGTATTCATTGAATTTTCAGTGAAATTTATATTATGAGTACCCACGTCTACTGTCCCAGGGACCACGCTATGTCACTGTAAATATAAATAACAAAAATAGATAATAAACAACACAATTATATCCATTGACAATGTCATTAATGTTGTGTAACTTTTGTTTATGGCACTTAGATATAGTCGGAATATTAGTGTATTAATGTTGTGTGTACATCTAGGTTTACACATTACTAACCGAATGCTTCGCTTAGCTTTTCTGCTTTATATATTATTTTTTTATTATTTTCGCTTTGTTTTCTTTTGTTCTGTTGCTATTTCTTAATGTTTACCTTATGTTTCAGAGTATTTAACAAAGTAAAAAGTCGTAGCGCACACATGAAGTCGCACCGGCCACTCGACGCCGAGCCGAAACGGCCAAAACTCGAAAAGCCTTATGAAAAGGTCGAGAGATCTGACGACAGATCGCAAGCGACTGCTGAATTCCAAATGCTAGTACAGTAACTGACACTTATTCCACCCGCGCGTTCGCGTCGCGTTACCTTTGTTTGCGTGGCCCTCTCGCTGCCGTGACACAGGCCGCTTCAGCGTGACAATATCAGCTTAAAAAATAAACACCAGTGCTCTATTAATAATATGCGCCAGTTCTCATGTAAATAATATACATAATACACCAATACAAGACGCTGTCACGTCAAACTATAACTCAACGCACAAGCCCTCGTCTACAGTCGCGCCACACCCTAATGTACATAATTGTAAGTGACTAGTTCGAAATACAGAAATGCTAAACGAATCAGCATTTATTACGGTAAAAAAAATAGTTTTATATTAAACAAAAGTGATTTATAGTAGTAGCTAGGCTAGATCTTGGATAATTTAACTAAATTACCTACACAGAAATATTCGGAAATTTTCGTAATGCTTAGATAAGCTACGAGAGCGCATAAAAATATTTTGTATAACAATTGATACTTGTAGATAGATAGGGCCTTCGTAAAGTTTTTATATGACAGACTTCTCAATGTGACTTGAAAGTGTGATTTTGTAAATATATTGGTAGTACTTCGATGCGCGATTCGGCTAATATATATATAAATATGAATAGAAATATTAAAGTATATTTCTATAACTACTATAGTGTAATACACTAACGTAACTCGTGTAGTAACTACACTACCTCGTTTCTAATGAATCGTTTCATTTCATAGCGAGCCCAGCTCTCTAAACATTAGCCTGTTTGCTCACTGTTTCGTTATTTTATAATATTTTTTTTTTTGTTGTTTTTTTTAATTATTTCTCTAGTCATACTAGATAAATATATGGAGTGTAGACGCGTGGAATGTTTTAGATGAATTTAATTTAAGACAACGGAATTCAATTCTTTATCCGTACCGTTATTAGTGACATATCGATGCAGTTTTAGGTAATTTTTAAACAGTAACATGAGATGCCGTCTCTGTGAGTGGTCGATCAAACTTATTAATATTTTTTATTATTTGCTAAAAACATAGTTTTTATATTAGATATTATAGCATTATTCATCTAGTTAAGTTTAATTTTGCTGTTATGCTACAATGGTTACTGGTTTTTAATTTATTACGAATGTTTGTTATGTTTGTATTTATTATATATTTGATCTACATTCACAGAAGTACATGACATAAAAATTTATGAAAAAAAAA
>FAPP01014888.1:0-12922 GCA_001485965.1 Heliconius ismenius | reverse complement strand
TCAAGTTAACGGTAAAAGTATCTAAATATAAAGGTAAATATGGTAGCGCTACTTTTCAAGTATCGATACCCGGAGTAGCGATACCAACTTTTTAACGGTATTTCAAGCCCTGATAACAGTAGTTATATGTTAAACCTATAAAATATATAAAGTCAATCAATCTACTCAATTTACAAATTAGTGTCATTACTTTTATGTATAATTCATTACAACATGCTCTAATAATGTACTAAAATAAAAAATATATAATAAATAGAAATATTCCGTATAGTCTTGCTGGAGTTGTTTAACGCAAACAATTTCAGACAAACTTCCGAGACGACTATATTTATTTTATACAATCCAATTTATTTATTATATAAATAATTTGGGAAAGGTCCTTGAATGGCGACTACGTCTCGACAAAGGGCGCAGGATCGAACGGAGTGGCGAGCATTAGGGAAGGCCTATATCTAGAGTTTATCACTTTGGATGGATGGATGGAAATGATTTGAAATTGTATTCACTTGGTCATTGGAAAAAGTCTAAAACTCATCAATGTTTTATTATGAAAGTAAAAAAAAGACAATGCCCCGAAAATTCGGCAGAAAGTGAGGAATCCATTTTGAGCTAGTTAAACATAATCTCAGATATATATTTTTTAATTTTACGTTTAAATATTAAAAATGTATACAATATTTTTTAATTTTCTATCTTTTTTTCGCAGTATCTATTTATTCTTATATATCTTTTTATATATACGCCTTTAATGTCCCTGGCCTTATGACCTATTTTCATATTTATGTCATATCATTGAATTTGAATGATTATTCGATTGAAATAATCGAATTTCTGATAGTTTTGTTCCTTTATATATTTAAGGACCCATGCCCAAATAATTATTAGTATTATTATACTTACGGCAAGACTAAAATCTCAAATATTTGTTATATGTAAGAATATAATAAAAATATATAGAAAATGTTAATATGTTTCTACTATATCAAATTACAGTTTAACAGAACTTAAACGAATGATTATATTTAACCACGACATAGTACAAAGCGATTATTACCCTAGGGTTAAAAATAGTCGCTAACGTTAAAAATAATACCTATCGTTTGGGTGACGTGTAATAAAATGCAGAATCACATACTAGAATATGATTTTAGTTTTTTAGAAATATATCAAGATTGGTTTTCCAATACGAGTAATCGTGTTATATTTTGTACATGAACATCGAATTCTGGCTACTTCATTTTAATAAATCTAAAATACGATTTTCGTGAGTAAAATTTGTGGATTGCTTAAGGTTTTTAATTAATTTATGTTTTAAAAATCGGCCTCTAGATAGAATAGACGTGTTTTACAATAATAGTTTTAGAATTCTTCAAACTTAAAAGAACAATGGTAATCATTTTTAATTATTTTTACATGAATTTTTAATTTTTTTAACATTGCAACTTTTAGGGTAGTATTTACTATTTATTTCATTCGTGAGTTAATAAAGTTCTGGCAACTAATGCTAATATCGCCATAGCCAGTGTTACTATTTAAATGATAAGTTCAAAAGCAATAAAAGGCGCTCGATATCCCTGCTTATTTTATTGACCACTCGCTAGTTGTTTGCGCATTGTTTTCCAGTGCGCAGTAGTTTCTCTGTCTTGAAATCGGGATTCTGTGTTAGTATTATTTCTATTCTGCCATTTTGAAAATAGTGGCGTGTATGGACAGATTGGACATCTTGTTTTTTATGTGACAAATATGTCCGGGAGCAATGATAAAGTGTCGACTACGCAGCGTATGATCCAAAGTGTCGCGTTCCCACCCAGCCACAAACTTACTGTGTCTGAAGTGTTTGATGAAAAATCTGGAAAACCTATACCAGATGTACTGAAGCAACATTTTATCCTAGAGGGTAGAATTGAAGAAAATGCAGCTTTACGAATCATCCAAGATGGTGCCACCTTATTACGATCTGAAAAAACGATGATCGAGATAGATTCGCCGGTGACGGTATGCGGAGATGTCCATGGGCAATTTTATGATTTGATGAAATTATTTGAAGTCGGAGGCTCTCCTTCCTGCACCAAGTATTTATTCTTAGGTGATTATGTCGACCGAGGTTATTTTAGTATAGAATGTGTTCTCTACCTCTGGGCATTGAAATTATGCTACCCGAAGACATTATTTCTATTACGCGGTAATCATGAATGCCGACATTTGACAGAATATTTTACTTTCAAGCAGGAATGCAAAATTAAGTATTCTGAAAAAGTTTATGATGCATGTATGGATGCTTTTGATTGCTTACCTCTTGCTGCTCTTATGAACCAGCAGTTCCTATGTGTACATGGAGGCCTTTCTCCGGAGATTAACAGCTTAGATGACATTCGTAAACTAGATAGATTCAAAGAACCACCTGCATTCGGAGCTATGTGTGATCTGCTGTGGTCTGATCCTCTTGAAGATTTTGGAAATGAAAAAAATGCAGAGCATTTCTCGCACAACTCTGTTAGAGGCTGTTCTTATTTTTACAGCTATGCTGCTTGTTGTGACTTTCTACAGAGGAACAATTTATTGTCAATCATCCGTGCCCATGAAGCTCAAGATGCTGGTTATCGAATGTATCGAAAAAGCCAAACCACTGGGTTCCCAAGTCTTATTACTATCTTCTCTGCTCCCAATTACTTGGATGTGTATAACAATAAAGCTGCAGTCTTAAAGTATGAAAATAATGTGATGAATATTCGGCAGTTCAACTGTTCTCCCCATCCATATTGGCTGCCAAACTTTATGGATGTTTTTACTTGGTCACTTCCATTTGTGGGGGAAAAGGTCACAGAGATGCTTGTCAATGTTTTAAATATTTGCTCGGATGATGAGCTAATGACTGAAGGAGAGGATGCATTGGAGGAAGCTAATCTCAGAAAAGAAGTAATTCGTAACAAAATCCGTGCTATTGGAAAAATGGCACATGTCTTTTCAGTACTTCGCGAGGAAAGTGAATCAGTTTTGCAGCTTAAGGGGCTCACTCCTACTGGTGCTCTACCTTTGGGTGCACTATCAGGTGGTAAAACCTCTCTCAAAAATGCTCTCCAAGGATTCTCGCCCAACCACAAGATTACCTCGTTTGCTGAAGCAAAAGGCTTAGATGCAATAAATGAACGGATGCCACCGCGCAGAGATGGGCAGCGTACTCCAGATGCACAAGATAAAAAGCAACACATCAACAGTAATGCACATTCGTGAAGTGCTTGCTTCGATTTCTCTTCAATCCTTACTATATGGCCCATGATTATAGTGATAGTGAAATATGTGTGACGGAGACTCAGCTTTTTGGAATGATATTTCACATTCATGATAATAAGGTGGATTTGAAGGGAATTGGCATTATAGATACTAAATATTTTTAAATTTGAATTTAACTTTTTTTCAATAGTTGAAATTAATATTTCTCTTTAAGATATTACCTCTCGATATTTAAAATAATTATCAGATCTGCAGGCAACAAATTTATTTAGTCAATTAAATATTAAGGTATGCACATTTATTTATAATGCGCTGCACTGTTTAATTTTTGGTAATGTAATTTTAAATTTTTCATATGAAAAGACATGATATTGTAATGTAAATTTATTCAGATTATCTACTTATACTCTACATTGTTATCTACATTAGTGAAAATTAGACATGTCTATAATTTTCAAAGCATAATTAGCTGTGATATTAAGCGTCGATCAATGTATTATTTAATAGCGATCTGCTAGGGAAGTACAGGCATGTTCATTGGCTAATCATGCATTGAAATATGTAAAGTATGTGGTGAAGTTCTCAGCTTGGGCGTGTCTTTATATTCTATTAAGTAATAAAATTAATTATGTACTATAGTTTGCCGCACATGGTGTGTTGTTGCCATACGTGTGTGCTGTGTAAATATGCCTTGTGCGTACACACACGTTATTGCAGCTTTAACACTTGAGATAAATATTACTCTCTTTAATATCTTTGCTACAAGTTGTACTTAATTGTATTTTATTGTACAAAATATATTAAATAACTATCTATAAACTATACTTAACTAATTTATATTTGGGTGTATGCCGGCCCCTTGTTGCCTGCATGCAACTCGACTTGTATGCTGGAACATCACATTCATAAATTTCTTAGTCATAATGTTTCGGTATATAAGATGTAGTGGCTAGTCTAACTGCAGATTTTCTTACAGCTTCTATTCCAAACTTCACTTATATTATTAATAAGGTTTAATGACCTATGCACTGTTGGAAAATCTCTTTTGGTCTGCCAAATAATTATTAATCAATGCAATAAGTTCATTTTGTGAATACTAAAGTGGCTTACATCATTTTCAAGTCAGTTCTAAGTATTTTATCTCACATCAGTGTGTAGTCCTTCATATGTTCTGTACTTTTAAATAAATTTTATCTATGTAAAAACTAACACTATATTTAATTTTATTTTGTACTAATCAAGGGAAGTGTTGTTTTATCCTTATAAAATATATTAACATTGAGCTCTATTTATTATAGTTTTAATGAGTCACACCTAGATAATCCTTAACGGTCTATCAAATTTATGTATCTTTGTTATAAGATCAAAATATTTTTCTCAAAAAGTGTCAAACATACAAATAGCCGTGACTTTCATTGGTTCATAAACAAAAATATCATTACTTAAACCGTTTAGATTTCTTAGATTAATTCGGTATATTTTTTGTGTTCATCAATTATATTTTTTCAATAATAATGTCACTAATACCACAAGTCATGGTATTTACGGAAAAACGTATGATGATAAAATTATAAAATGACCGTCACGCGTAGCTTTTTTTGTGAACATATTAAACTACGGCCTTTTCATGCGCGTATTTAGGTCAGCTGATATTTATAATAACATAATATTTTAGGGGGTAGATAAGCAAATATGCCTTTATTAAAATCAAGCCTAAACAGGGCGTGTCCACCATTTATGTCGATATTGAGCTCGGAAATCGCAGTTCCTTCATATTCCTAGAATAGTACACTTGGTTAACGATCACAACCTAAGTAAACATTAATGACACCCTTTTATATTAATTAATGTTAAATAAAAAAGTGTAGATAAATCATTATATTTCAAGAGTTTGGTACACCTATGTCAATTTAATAAAAATAAATTTGTTTCTCAATGTATTCACGTAAAAATACTATAAACTGTAAAAGACGATGTGATATCTCAAAAATGTTACAAAGTCATTTAAAATTAAACTAATATTAGCTTAATTAATGCTTAATTTTTTTATAGATAAGTAGGTAGGTTAGGTACTATGGCATCAGTATAGCTAAATACATATTTAGTCTTCATGGTGAGTTTATCGTGCATAAAATTAAGCTGAACAAATAATAACCAGAACCAGAAGCGTTGTTAATTCTATGAGCCAGTGGAACTTACTTAATCCGTAGCGGGGTCACGTAAAAAGTGAACTTATAAATTAAATCTTAATGCAAATAAGTATATGCTACTGAAAAATAAATACGACGCCGATTATTTAAAACTATTAAATAATGTATTAATTGAGATGGTGGAAATTCGGCTTTACATTAACTATATTAATAGTCTAAATATTTGATAGACACAGGCAGATAACCATTAGTTATCAAAATGCTTCCCAACCACTGGATGCACTGGATGGGCCGTATTGACAGTTTGTATGATTTTTTAACACATTTCATTTCATACCTAAGTATGTAGACATATTTTTTAACGTAACTATGTAACTTACTGGACTGGAGTTATGGAAAATCCTTAATAGCTGGCTGTTCTGTAAAGGACGAAGGAGGTTTTATGTGACCACAATTTACAAAGTAATTTTTATTTCGAATAATAAAACATTGATACATTGAAAGGAAATACGAACTTAATATTATTAACTAAAATTTTGAAAACTTTCTGTGCGTGCTATATGATAAGCGTATGGAATCTCAGTACATTTGTAAGTAACTTCCGTAAGGAGGAGGTTATCAATTCGACTGTATTATTCTTTTATATTGCAAAGCTAGTGCTTCCCGTGTGCTTTTTAATTTTGTCCATTTCTGACAATGTTATCCATGAGTAGTGCGCGACAAAAGTAATTAAAATATCACGCTAACCGATTTTGAGGATTCTTTTTTTTATTGGAAAGAATACACTTACTACAAGGGTAGTTTGAAGAAAGTTTGGTTAGGTTCTGATTGGTGGAAGATGGAAGTCGGTTTCGTTTTGTTAAAAATTATAATTGTTATATTAACTCCATTTACTGTCTACATAGATAGATTGTGGGTTAAATAGCGGAACCCAATGTTACATTATCAAACCAAACATTTAAATATTATTTTTAATTTCATTTAATTTGTAACATTTTGTATATGACCTTGGTGTAATTCTTGTCATTAAATATCAAGTAATATGAAAACAATAACATATTTACTATCAAGACTAGTGCATATGAATAATTGTAGTAACATATATTATTATAACAACAAATGCAAATACTTACATATGTAGATTTAGATTTATTCATATTTAAATGTTGGTAAATCTATTTATCATTGAATCTAAGAACTAACATAACTTCCTTTTCGTATTTTGCGTGGAAGCAATGTAGGGTTGTCAGCTGAGATCATTACTGGTTTTAGCTTAGGTACTGCAAAAAATTATGTTTTATACCTAACATGTATGATATTCGCCTTACAATCTAATGATATAATTATAATTGACGGTATTAAATTCATGCAGTCGTGGCACAGTGACACAAGCGTGTGACTGGAAACGAAGGAATGATTATTTCTTAATACTTTCGTTTCCTCGCTCTGGTAACAGGGCAAAGCGCGGCGTTTAATTCCACTATTCAACACGCAATGCCGCATCTGGCGGAAATTGAGAAATGGATTGTCTTAACACTAGGTTCCCTCTGCCTACCCTGCTATAGGCAGGATACAGCTTGAATATGTATTCATAAGTATATGAGGTAAGTACTCTAATACCGGCAATGTTTGAAAGCGTGAAGGTGGTGGTTTCGATCCCTATTCGGGGAAAATAATTATATTAATTTTTCTGTTCTGGGACAGCATAGTGTCAACAGCATTCGAGCGGGAAAATGAACAATGAAATAGGAATGAATATGGAACCTATCTTGTTATGCAGGAAAAAATATGAAGCTGTAAAAACAAAAGTTATATTATTTATAAGATTTTTTAAAATATAAGTGACCAACCGAAAACTGAAGACATTATTCTATCAATTAGACTACAGAGAGCTATGAGAATTTTAGAACTATGGATATCTTTTTGGCCTCATACATCATATATTTATTTATTTATTTTAATACTTTATTACACCATAATTGATATTAATTAACCAAAACACAAAACAAGATATAGTTAACTCTTTAATAAAATGTAATTAATTACAAGGCATGGGACATAGATTTTAAGTGTGCTATAATGTACATGTGTATAGAAATGGGAAATACCTCGCACACAGCAGATAATCTAGTGTTAAGATGCTCCATTCAACCATTTGTGCCGAATTCTAGAGGCTTTTGCCTTGAGACCAGAACAAAGAAATGAAAATATAAATTTAAATAAATATTTCATTGTCTTGAGGATCAAACTTACAACCAGTCTCATTTACAGGCACACCTTGTTCTTCTGCACCACTACTGGCTATGATAAAGATTATTCAGTTATGGTAACCCAGTGTCAATACAGTATTAGGGTACATTAAAGGGTGTTTAATTGTTTAAAAATGTTTAATTCTAACACATACTTTATTTTAAAAAAATAACAATGTTTTAGAATTACAAAAATAAATAAGTGGTTTTCAGATTAGGTTATTTATATTATCTTATTATTTAGATACAGCCTTTTAGATACATAACTAATATCTAAATCTTTTAACTTTGGAACGGTATCTTCATGCAATTCTTTTGGACTTATTACATAATTATACTTCATACATGTTTTTCTATCCTTACAAATACATATATTATTTAAACTATATTTATTTTTATTAACCTTACTGTTTTCTTTGTTATATTGGTCATGAATTGTTTTAACACTGTTAACTTTTGATGTAAGCATCAAATTTGAACTAGGATACACAAAAAATGCAAACATTGTTAATCCTACTAAACATTGTACTGGTACTGCAGTAGCCCAATACTTTTGTGGATAGTAATGTATGTTCAAATGATGTAAGTAATAATCAGGAATAAATGCCCAAATACAATAAACTATTAAAACAATTTTACTAAATACATACATAAAGAAACCATATAAGGATCTAGACGAAGTAGGAGCTGGAGTATGTTCTGGCATTATCAAACAACATTGAATGTTTTTACTATTAAAATAATATTTTTTAAGAAAGCGTTAATTGAGACTCTTAACTTCTTGTAATCAACACCTTCAAAAATTCTGAAAATAATATATTCGATAAAATTATATCAGCAGTCGTCTTTTAATAAATATTATTTTTGTCTAGACTTAGTGACTTACACATTTAGATCATTATCTTCAACGCTTATACTTCTTCGAATTCCACTACCTTTAAGTTCTTTGTCGACGTTGAGGATTTCTGAGACCAGTATAGCTTGTTCTTCGTTTTCAAATGGGATTTTTAAGTTCCTAAAAACATTTACGCATAAAATATCGTTTGATAATTATTTATAAATTATAGAGTATTATAGAAACTAACACACGCTTTTGCGATTGTTCCGACATGATTGTAATATGAAAACATATGTAATTATCTTGGTAAATAACAAATACAATTTGTAAATAATGTCAATAATGTTCTAATTTTCTTTTAATGCTTCGATTTTTTTGCATTATTTTTTTAAAACTTTTAACTCTAAGTAGTGTCAGTGTGTCGATCACAGAACACATTTACTCTCTATTGGTCTCGATTCTCGACTTAAAGAAAAGATAAATATAATCTCTGGCTCCGCTCTGGCCTCTGTCATATAAAAGTGATAAAACCACAGGTTATGTTCCTTGCCACAGATTCACAGATTAACAGTATGACCAATAGCATTGTAAATGGAGAAAAATCTCGGTCGATTCTCGATCGTTTTACTTGTAAACATACGATAATAATCTTAATACTGTCGACGTTGTATTCGTGGATCTAGATTAATATATATTTTTAATTATTCTTTAAGCTTAGTAGCCACTGGATAAATGTTTAATGTTTTGTTGATCTTATTGTATAGAGAACAAGCGATAGCGAAGTAATAAGTGTCTTTTGGCAATCTCCACCCTACAGTATTATATTCCATAGTACATACTTTGTCTTTCCTACGTTTTTTGGGATTGTTTTTTATGCTAATTCGGAGTGCTTTGGTAGGATTACATTTAATAAATAGTTTTCTGACCGTTAATCGTTGTAATTCATTATGGCGGATATAGTACTACTTTTTTTATTCACTGCATCTTTCATCATTTCTCAATATATTTTTATTTATCATCAGAATGTCATATTTAATGGTATTAAAACCAGTCAGTTACATTCAGTACAGCCAGAGGTTTGATTACTAATAATACATACAAAATACTTTTGTCCCGACTTATTATATTTTTTTGTCAATTTTCGTATTTCTAATGTACTATACTGGTATAATTAAATTCCTCATTCTTTGTTTAGTTTATATAATATGGGGTCGAAAGTGTTACAGGTAATCGCCAATAAACTAACTAACTTATCTATATTTGTTAGTACACTATTCTATTATATGACAAAACAAGAACAAAAATAAAAGAAGTCCTGTAAAAGATTTTATTAATATTTCAAACAGAATTCATTATGTACAAATTACTTTGTAAAAATATTCATTCTCATCTTATTATTAATGATTTATTTACTGTTATAGGCAACAATTATAAAAATAATATAGAAAAAAAAAACAATTATTATGAAAAAATATTTCATTATATTTTAACCAATAAGTACAACATATTATTTTTAATTTTAATATGTTATGTTTAAAGATTGGAAATTACAGAAAATAATAGAATACACATTTACCTATGTAACTAAATTCAGATTTTTAAAAAATTAAATTTCCCTTATTGCATAAATATTTGATTATTGTTAAAATGACTAGTTGTGTGTTGATTTTTCGATATGCTTCAGATTTCTTTATCAACATGTTGTTTCTGTGTCTGTGTATATTTACGCTAATAACATTTAGTAAGATTTAAATGGATACTAATATGCACATGACAAATAAATGATATCGATATTTTGCTATAGTATAGAGTGTTATGGATGTATGACATAGGTATAATTTTATGTTGCATTATCTGTATAATGTTGATTCCAAGCTTTACCCATAACTTATTTGCTTAAAAATATTAATGATAAATAATATAATAAGCATTAACTCTTGGTTATATTATTATATTCCATATAAAAATTATGCTTCATATCAAAAGTACATATTATTCAGCAACTCATAAAATGGTACTTAATAAAAATATATATTACTTTTCAATACTATATTCTAATCGTATGGCGTAATTCGGCACTAACATTTCTAAAGATTGTCAAAAATTTATAACCCTTACACCATATTGCAATTTATATCCACAATTGGAGGAATGAGCGAAATGACAATTTTATCAAAAAGTTTAAATCGTTATAGTAATAAGTAGGCATACATGAATCTAAACGTCACGTCACGAAGGTGACTTTCTATCAATCAAATAATAAATTTCGTCATCATCATAAATATAATAATATTTATATAATTTACATAGCTATTATAATACATATAAAATGAGCCTTTCCAACAATCACGAAAAGCTCAGGAATAAAACCAAAGGGACATGGTGGATATGGTGTACGATAATAACGCCCGCACATGTTATACATATTAACATATGATATAACAATTCTAATAAAACAGAAAGTTTTAATAAAATAACAATAGCTACTTATGATTATAATTGTATTACCATATGCATGAAACTAAAACTTGCATCTACAACAGTTAATGGCTTATTCTGAGAATGTATAAGTTGGATCTAAAAGTCGAGCTTAGTTGTAAGAGATATGAGCTTGTAGATGGTTAGCGGCGGGGTCCCCAGGCGGTGGAAGGGGCGGGGGCCGGGGCGGGTGCGGCGGCGCGCGGGGCTCCCGGCATGGTGGGGAACTCGTGCGTGGAGGCCGTGTCGGGCGCGCGTTGCTCCCAAGGCCCGCCCTTCACCACGAAGCCGGTGGACGGTGCCGCCGGAGCTGCTCCGGCACTCGCTACCTCCCCACTCAGCACATCCCCAAAATCACCTAAAGACGGCGCCGCTGGTCTTTGGTAACGATCTACCACATCTTGCAGCTGTAAATATTCACACACTCATATCATGAGATACTGGTAGTATTTAAATATATAACTATGATATATTTATTTAACATGAAAAGACTGCTTTTAAAACAATGTTAAATAATGTGACCATTTTAATGGAAAAAGACAAGGCAAGCAACCAACCAACCATCTTTCATTGTTCATCACGTATTTTTTACAACTCTTTAACAAAGGAATACTTTTTTTAACCATATAAGAAATTCAACACAAATCACATATCAGAAATATATGAGATATATAAGATTAATTTTCTTGCTTCTACAAGATGCAGAGGCACCAAAATTTTTATAGGAAACTTAAATATTTAGACACACTACTGTTTGATGGCAGATTGATTAAATACTGATACATACATATTCCTCCGCCAAATTCAGCAGGTGATCTTTTGCATCTAGAACATTGTCTTCATCACCAGTAATAACGACAATGCTGTCATCTCCCTGTTTTGGGAATCTAATGTCTACTTTATACTCGTCCATTATACGACGAATATTCTTTCCTTTCAGGCCTATGAGCCTCCTGTGGACACGTGGGTCGATATCTACTTCATCTCTGAATTGATTATCCTAGAAATAAATGTTTACTGTTAAGAGGAGTTATGATTAAATTATAAAAGAAAAATATAGGCTTACATTATAAAAGAAAAAATGTTTTAAATATTTTTTAAAAATTAAATTTCGATAATGAGTATGTTACAATAATAATATACAATAATTGAGGATATATTTAAGGTATTCATTATGTTGTTTACATATTAAAGCCAATCCAATATGATCATTTTTTCATTTTACATACTAAGCCAGACCTGCGTTTACTGATGATTAGCTGTTTAAAAAAGTGTTTGTGTTGAATAGTGTTAACTAAAAATAGTTTTCCAATATAATAATAATAACTAAGTATAATGTTAGTAATGCACTTACAAGTTGATGAACAATAGCCATAATGGCTTCTTTGGCTTGTATTGCCTTGTCCTCATAACCTTGAATTGTGATGGTATCGTCTTCTGGTTCTCCGCGTTTTGGCAAGTTAATTTGTACTCCATAATCATTACGAATTTTAGTGATGACAGAACCACCTTTACCAATAACCAAAGGATGATATTCAGGGTCCACTTTGAATTTCAGCTCAAATGACCTATTAAATATAAAAGTTTACACAGAATTAAGCAAATCAAATAATTTTAAATAAATAAAACAGTTATAAAAATATTTACCTCAAAACTCTATCTTCTTTTTCTTTCTCCATATCTACAATTTTTTCAGTGAGAGCTTGCTTAGCTTTCTCAACATTTGCTGGTGTACCGGTTACCTATAAATGATAATAAAGTTAAAATGGATGAAGAAAATTTTATATTTCAATATAGGAATGAAAAAGGATTAACTCAGGTGGCTACACGATATTTAGATGTCAATAGTTCTTTAAGATTCTACTCAAATTTAGGACTGAACCAACTTGTATGATATTGTATGGGCCTGAGGCGGTATAGGGGATGTATAAACACCTATATAAAATATAGATAGATCATCATCATCATCAACAGCC